>JAQPZY010001655.1:6492500-6715000 GCA_029931535.1 Margaritifera margaritifera | reverse complement strand
TAATAATCAAAATAATATTTGCTCATGTTAATTTTTTTTTTTTTTTTTTTTTGTATTATTAGTTTTATGGTAGTATTATGTCACAGCCAAGAGTTGGTGTTTACAAATTACTATTAACTTCTATTGAGTGTGTCCATAGCTAAAAATAAATGTCTCCTAAGTATATAGTACTTGAAACACACCAAAAAAAAAAACAACTTATCAGTGGAATTAATCTAGCTTTTCCATTCTCCATTACATATTGGTTTAACCATTTATGTATATACTTTAGATCATGTGTATTCATAAGGACGTCATTCTGGTAGAAATTAGACGTCTTGCTCTTAACCGACGAAGGTCGTAAATAATGCTTCTACTGTAACACTGTTTCCTGGATTTGACCTGAGCTTAGGGCAAAAATGTCCTTGATGGTTGCAGCACTGCAGTCTAACACACACTGTAACATAAGCTCTCAGCACTGCAGTCTAACACACACTGTAACACAAGCCCACTGTCCTTGCCAAAGAATATTTGCTGCCCATTCTCTACAGGACCAAAAAAACTCTTGGATTTTATTGAGATGTTTTTCGCGTTGTCCTTTAGTCAGCAGTATAGGAAAGAGAAGTGCTTCGTATTTTCGGCTTGACATTTCCAGAGGGAGCATGTAGCGTAGTCACCATTTGGGCTACTTACCAACTTTTAACTGCTTTTAATATATTTTTTTTTAAACGAACAAAAGTAAGTGCAGTATATCTACAGAGGTTAAGTTGCGTCTCGAGATTTCTTTCTTGCGATGCTACTAATTGTTTCTCATGTATTTTGAACAGAGTAATTTGTACTTTATATGTAGTATAAACGAGGTGGGCACTTGCTGTGTCTTTTAAAATTTTTTTTTTTTTTTTTTTTTTTTTTTTTTTCTAGCAGAATTTTCTCAAGGTACATTTTTCATCTATTGAACGACATTTTTTTTTTTGTTCTATGAAGACAGTGCCATTTTAGAAAGTTGACTGTTGTCGTCCTGCAAATTATTTTTAAAAATAGTTGCAACCAAATGAATTTTAGCAAATAACAATAAAAAGAAAATGATTTAGGTAAACAGAGTGCAACATTATATATATATATATATATATATATATATATATATATATATATATATATATATATATATATGTGTGTGTGTGTGTGTGTGTGTGTGTGTGTGTGTGTGTGTGTGTGTGTGTGTGTGTATTAATTTGTGTGTTGGACTGTCATGCAGAAGACCAGAGTTTGATTCCCTATAGCAGCTACTGTCATTGAAAATAATAGACTTCATGAACATATCTGATATTCTGTTGAATTTACAAATAAATTTCTATATTATATATATATATATATATATATATATATATATAGATAGATAGATAGATAGATAGATAGATAGATAGATATATGTGTGTGTGTGTGTTTCTGTCTGTCTGTCTGTGACAATGTGAACTGACATCAATAATTATGTAATCGCGGTTGATTAAACAATATTGAAATACAATCATAAAACTAAGTGTAATCGTTAACTGAAATAAAAATCATGTTTCTTCAGTATATCGATTACATTTAAAAAGGATTAATATACCGCGAACAAAAAAAATGCATTACAGAACTTAACAAAATAAGAATTGGAAGGTTTCAAATAATTAGCCAACTGAACCAATTCGGATTTTTAATATTTACTCTCATGTTTCTTCGGGACGCCGAAATTTTTGGACGCATGACAATACCAACAGCTCAGTCCTAGGTACGAAAGTTTTTTATCGGCGAAATTCTGTTTTATTAAATCTGTTTCTACAAGGCGAGTATCTTTCATGCAGTGTGTAGTATACCGTATTTTGAAAAATAGTGCCAAGATTTTGAGACTTATATGCTTGTCGGAGGAATACGAACTCTCGTGTTAATCGTCATAAAAATCAGCTGTTTTTCGGTGACATGTACAGATACACTTTCGTTTTTTGATTGATTATCATATGTGTACTTTACATAATTTCTTTGGTGCCAAACGCAAGGCTGCAAAAGAGCATGATTGTCGCGAGATTGGCAGACAGAAATTAGTAGATGCATCTAGCTTTGATAAAGAAAACTGAAGGCTAAAGAGACTGAGAGATTCGTTGAATGAGTCATGGAATAGAAATCAATGGGACATTATTAGCTTTACGCACAGGGTGTCGCGACTGTGCACGGAAAAATGCAATGGCAACTCAAGGAACACGAGGTCCATGCCGTAAAGATTTTGATCCTAAACCTGCAGTGGAGAATTTTTTTAAAGTTTGTGTAAGACAAAAAGTGAATGTAGTATGCTGGGTTGCTTAAATATGAAATAAAAAAAGTGAATGGAATATGGTCATTTGTTTCTTCTACCAGTGTCTTGAAAAATGTACTGGTTTGAAATGGAATTAAACTAATTAGATAAATTAATATAAAAAAAGAAAGTGTAGTCTCTTCCTTGATTTCTTCTAGCTGCACACAAAATTAAAGAAAGGCAAGGTAAATGCATTGAGAACTGTTATAGTTCTAGCATCACAAATAATCACAATTATGACGGATATCAACTGCCTTTAATTTTCTTTCTTTTATTATGGTACTAAATATTTCACAATGAATACATTAGCAGTCTGGTGACATATTGGTGACACAAAAGATGCAAACATAATGTTCTAGACTGTAACTTTAAAATTCCTCTGGAGAACCATGAACGCTAACTTCTATCATCATCATCAGTTTTAATTTAGTAATGTTTTAATATTATGACTTTTTTTTTTTTTTTTTTTTTTTTTTTAGTCGGTATAATGCTACAGCAAATTAAAACAAGCCATTGACAGTTCTACTGATTTTACATCAGTAATTAAGAACTTTAAAAGAACACTTTTCTAAAACACAAATCACTTTTTCTACCGTGGCGCGTGTCCGTGGATAAGGCATTTTACTTTAATAACCTACATGTCTTTTTGTGCCGTCAAACACCAAATAACCGAAACTTCTTTTTCTCTTTGGCCAATTCGAAGTTTTGGTTAATGCTTCGATACAAGTATTAAGTATGTACCAAATATTAACCAATCATAATGGATCTTTTTCGTTCATTCGGTATCAATCCTGATCTACACGCTTATTTTCGTTTTCCCAAATTTCCACCCGGTTATATTTCCTTCGCCAATCCAAACAACGTGACTAGGCGCCCACCTGCCCCGTGAAACATGTCGAGCGAAGTGGAGTGGCGAAGACAATGGAAACCAGATTTGAGTGCATGTCACTGGCAGCCATTAGAAATAGAAGGAAACACGTATCTGGTGAAATGGCGCTTCACGCAGAATTCGTATGAAATTCTTATAACCGATTTCATTTTATTCTGGTACGAAAAAATGTCTGAAGATCCCTTGAATAAACGAGTACAGGTAAGACCATCGTGTTGCCATGGAAACATTTTTTCCCATATTTCTGGATCTTCATAATCTTCCTATTCTCTCCAGATCTTCTTTGATCAGGATAGGATCGTTGCTTACAATTTACATAGCTATTACCTCGTTACAATATTTTAGCAAAAAAATCTAAAAGTTTCAGTATTCTTACTTTTTAATTTTTATCTTACTGCCTCAGTAACCAATGCGTGATGCTTTGGTCACTGTGAATGCTTGTCATTTCCGTTCAATGGGTTTGCCAAAGGGCTGGGTATTTCGAGGTGACCTCTGACGGAAAGCACTGTAAAGAACGTCATATTACCACGGCAGAATATAGTAACCGTCGGTAGTATGGTATCAAAGTAAAAAAAAAAAAAAAAAATCAAAAATTCAAAAGTTATGTAAATGCAACACGTTTAATTAAAAAAAATGTCAAAATTCATAAATTTAAGATCTTTGTATGCCTGGGTTGACCCATTAAATATTGTCCAACCACCCGATGTTGTTTACCTCTTTCAATCGTGCGCCTTGTTTCGAGATAATGACATCATCTACTGTGTCACCAGCGTTCTTGAAGAGTGACCGGAATGAATTAAACAGTAAAATCAGACAAAATGAGATTATACAGATAATTTCATGTAATTTTAAAAAATCATAATGAAAATCTATTTTTTCACTAATGCCTTTTTTGTGTCACATTTTGGCCTTGAATTTTCTATTATATGCTAAAGATAGCGCCGCTGATCATATGTTGGCTTTGTTTACATATTTTGAACGGAATAACCCACTTTGGGAATTTCTACAACTGGATAGCCAATGTAAATATTTGGTTTTAATCATGTGGAGTTCTTATACAATGTAAGACAAATTTACACTCGAAATGTATATTCACTACGAACTTTTTCGTTTCAGTTTTATTTCATAATAAAGATATATTCTACATCAAAAGACATTGAATCTATTATAATAAAATGTGTATCCATTCACCATCTATTTTTAAATGTCTCCCAATCTGTTTGTCTGTCTCTCTCTCAGTCTATTGAGTCATGTATCAATATGGTAAAGAACAAGCAAGCAGTAATGTAAATGCACAAACTGCATATAGAATTAACAGAATTTTTTTTTTCATATTTAAATTTTTTTTTTTTTTTTCAAAAACATGGAGACGCTATGAACTAATAGTATCCATACCTTGACCTAACAGGCACAGTCCGGTCATACACCACGTGACTTTTTAGTTTGCATCATGAACCATGGATGCCACTTCTGGAAATAAGCAATATGACACACGCTCGGAAAAACTAATTATGAACTAATGTACATGAATGCCAACATTTTTTTCACGCTGATTAAATGAAGTAGATATAGTTGAACACTTTTTATGGTTTATTTGAATAGATTATCACAATATTATAACGAATGCATTAAAATTCACATTAAGTGAATGAAAAATGGTTGCTCGAGGCTAATTATGATTTATGATATTCTTATGCTATATTACATGGCATATTTATAGCAAACCCCAACCCCTGTAAACTTTAATTGTATGCCTCATGTCTAGAAAGTACCTTTTATGAATTTGAAGGGTTGACATGGTTCATTAACTTGCCTTTTTATTAATAGTTTTGCACCTAGGATCCCAAGGGTAGGGGATACTGTAACCCCTACACTCCAGATTTGGGGGACAACATTGCACAGGGACAAAGGAAAATCATAGTACACTAGTAGTAGTGCTACAAAGAGATTCTTATTTGCTTCAACAGTTTTGCCACTGTAACTTTATTGTCTGCACTGTACTGTCATATTATCTTTGGACACTTACTTGTCGATTACGATGAAGCCCTGTTTAATTGCCACGTCCTTTGCAGCAATGGGCTCGCCCACATCGATACTGCAATAAACATTTTTTCATGTGCTCAGGTAACTCATCAAAACATGAACGTACTGAATATCTGGTTAACCTATCTTGCTCTCCCTTAACTTTAGTGTTCACTCATTATCTACTGATATTTATTATAATAAATACCCATTTTTTCTTAATTATTTTTCTTGTTAAGTTAATAAATCGTTCATTAAATAACAGATTGTATATTTGCATAAATTTAGTCTCTTTTGCTATTAATTCAGCCTCAAAATCAATTAAATCTTCCATGCCCAAGGTGTGACTTTAACCTCGAAAATATGTTATACCAGCAGTCATCAAAGATTTTACAGTGTAACTTGCTTGACTGCCACAAAACACTTAATGTTTTCATTGCCAGATACATTGTTTTAAAATGACTATTCGTTGCGATCTTACAGGTTTTATCACCTTAAGTTATTTTGGACATTGCCAGTGCCAACATAGACGTCAATGGACATACACTAAAGAAATGTAGGAGTATTTTTTTTTTCCTGACAAAAAGCATCCCCAGGGGGCACACAGGATCAGTATTTGGAGGACATAGGACTAAAAATTGTGGGAAACCTGCGAGCCTATGCTCAATGAGCAACACTGTACTACTTATCTAAGAACCCACACTGAGTTTTCTCCCCACACAGGAGGTAATATACAGCTGTCACTGTCAAGAATTTTCATTTTTAGTTTTTCTCTTTGACAATGAGCATTATATGCCACTGGAGTAACTGTCTAGTGGTACACATGTGTGTTGGAGTGTCATGCAGAAGACCAAAGTTTAATTCCCAATGGCAGCTACTGTCATTGAGAATATAATAATAAATAAGTAATTCATTGTATAATCTGATGAAATTATGAGTATTTCATAAAGACTTCATGGTAATCAGAATATTTGTATTTATGTCAGAAACTTAATCCCAGCATTGAAGCCTCCGTGACTCGAATCCTTGACCAAATTCAAGGTGCTCTGGAGAGGACAGGGAAGGATACAACACTGAAAATAAGTCTGGAGCCAGGTAGATCAGGGAGTAATGCTGAGAAATTGATACTGACCATTAACTCTCAATTAGCAGGGATGCCATTTATCTGGAAATTCTTCTGTGAACCAGGAGAGACAAAAATGGTGAGAAACTGAGAACAGGTTTATGTTTGTTGATTGAAGGAAATGTATAATATCTGATACAAAACTTAAAGAAGTTGTATCTGTGACTGTTGAAGTAAATATACCTCTAATAAAGCATTTAGTTATTTTGTCACACCCATTATTGGTTTGATTAGGTAAGTAAATCTTATTATAATCATTATTGGTTTGATAGGTAAGTAAATCAAATTTCATACTGCTAGGGTCTAGTTTAATTCTCATTTATTTTGGCAGATAGAACACAAACTTTGTTGTAGACTTGCCAAAACAGTAACGAGGTATGACAATGGTGAAAGTTGTTGAATGTGCCCCTAGGGCCCTTAAGGTATGACAAGGGTGTAGGGCCCTTAAGGTATGACAAGGGTGTAGGGCCCTTAAGGTATGACAAGGGTGTAGGGCCCTTAAGGTATGACAAGGGTGTAGGGCCCTTAAGATATGACAAGGGTGTAGGGCCCTTAAGGTATGACAAGGGTGTAGGGCCCTTAAGGTATGACAAGGGTGTAGGGCCCTTAAGGTATGACAAGGGTGTAGGGCCCTTAAGATATGACAAGGGTGTAGGGCCCTTAAGGTATGACAAGGGTGTAGGGCCCTTAAGGTATGACAAGGGTGTAGGGCCCTTAAGGTATGACAAGGGTGTAGGGCCCTTAAGGTATGACAAGGGTGTAGGGCCCTTAAGTTATGACAAGGGTGCAGGTTTTGTGTCTGCCCCAGGGACCTTTGAGATTGGGGGCTGAAAGGTTCATATTGCAAGAAATTTCTATTGTGAAGGTATTCTTCATTATTGCTTACACATTTAAATTTTCCAGAGACTGACAGGTTTCGAAATTACACCTTTATGTACTTTGTTAGATGGATCAGATTGGGGTGACAATCAGAATTCATCCAAATCCATTCAACCATTGTGGTGGAAGATTTTCATGAAAACATTTGGTTAATTTCTCCTAGATATCCATCACATATGTGCCATATTCCCAGACAGTGTTGTTTTTTTTTTTTTGAAACACAAAAAGTGTTTTGAAGTCACAAGGGGGGTCAGTGCGTGTTATCCCCAAAAAGCGACATTGTCCAATTGAGAACATGCTATCATTTCATATAAGCCTAGAGAAAATGGCTGGAAATTTAAATCTGAATAAAAGAAAATAACTTGTCTGTTTTCTTTAAACATTTAATACACTTACAAATTAGTTGGTAGACTTAGCATTGTCAAATGTCATCACCACACACATACACATATGTGCAAACACTCACATAATCACAACCACACTGACCTTAAATAAAAACATACACCATGTTTCTGTCCTTAAAATCCATTGGATGGCAAAATATAGGCTTAATGAGATGCAGTCTTTGCTGCTGTCAGTAGTTCAGTAGGGGGAATTGAAGGTAATGCAAGTGTCATTTGTGTTCATCTTTGCACTCATTAGAGACTGGATGGTACTGTTGTTCAAATTTCCTTGCTGGATTCTCTGAGCAACTTCTGGTTAGAACTGAGTTGTTCTTGCCAACCATAATGTTAACATTGTCTGAACTGTATCCGATGCAGTTTGACCATGAGATAAGTTTGTCTCTATAGAAAAAAGAAAATATACATCACATTTGGGACTGGTCATTTCATGGGGGGGGAGGGGGGGGCATAATTTTGCCAAGCTTAATAAACAATAAGCAATAAGAAACGCCTCTGTTCAGTACAAGCGTTAACGCAATCTTTTTATCAACACAAATCAACCTTGTAAACATGAGCATGTGCTTATTATTGTCTTTCAGTCAATCTATTTCATAGCTAAAATCATCCTGGAAAGTATGGGTCAATTAATAGTTGATACTTTAACAAGATTAAGATAACAAATAATAATAAAGAGAACTAATCTGAATATTCAATTCAGCATGTTGAATATGTTCTGGTTTGTCCCGATGTTACATACTGGTGGTGCTGCTATGTCAACACTACGTCATACATTCCAGAATGACTAATGTCAGTATGGTGTTTGCAGTATGTGCAAAGAATGAAATGCTCCCCTAGCTGCTGTGCTTCAGTAAATCAAACTCCGTAAACCAGGAGTTCTGAAATTTAGTTTTGCTAGGCTTTGCATGCTTCGGTGATAGCTCATTGATTCCTGAATCACAGGAAATGCATTTTGACATTTTGCCTTCAAAAATGAATCACTTGAAAACTTTTCCAACTAATAAAATAATCATGTTTTGCATTTTATATATGGAGTAAAATCAAACTTCAAAGAAACATTGCCGCTGTTCACAAACTTGCCAATAACCTTTAATAAAAATGGCTTCAACATTCTCTTTCAAGGCAGTAATGTGTAATAAACTTTTGTTTTTCAGCATGCATCTCTTTGATTTACCTATAATTTCAAACGAATTGGGTTGTTCCACTTTGTGAACTTTACCTATGCAAATTAGCCTAATGGGTTCTCCCACAGCAGACTTCAAAGGACTTAGCACATCACCGTAGCTATTGTCAGCCAATTAAAGGGGACAAACATGCAAACCTGAAATTTGCACCAACTTCATATGTAATTTGCTATATGTATAAGGTTCATTTTCTGAAAATTTGTACCTTACATTCTCACTCGTTACAAAGAAATTTATGAAAAACCGATCGATCTCACCCAATCCGTCTTGAATAGAGCAACGTGCTTCCCTCCCCCTGAACAAATAGCGGATGTGACGTTATTTGAGACACTGTGTACACACAGGCATTTTTGATAATGCAGTTAGGAGTTGACTGTGCTTGAAAGTTTAAATTATGGCGACTGTCAGTGATCACAGTGATGTGGATGACATTCCCAAAGTAGAATATTCCATTAACATCCAACCTTACATGTATGAACTGGAGATAAATTCATGTGACGAAGATGAACAGGATTCGTCAGATTCTGACAATGGCGATGATCTGGAGTATCGTCAGCCTGGTGTAGAAGAAACACAGTTGCTTGAAAATGCAAATTGGTAAGTAATCTTATTGTGAACAAATAAGCAAATATCATTTATAAACTGCTTTTAATTTTAAATACCAAATTGAATAGCAGTACAAAATCTAATTGAATAAATGGGGTAGGTGGCTAGAATTTTGTACCGATCACGATTTTGTTATTTGTTATTCATTCTCTGTTCCATTTTTTTTTTCATTTTCTGTTAAGTCAAGACAATTTTTAAAAAAATAAATTTACAGATCAGAGCAAGAGTTTTTCTTGCCAGCTTTTTGGGGGCTGGAAATTGGTTTTAATTTTCTATAGCCTAGATTAATCCAACAGTTATTGATTAGGAATTGTACATGTCATAATTGGATACATGTTCTTCAAAGAAATGCACATTTAAACTATCAGACAGGCAACAGTTTTTCAAATAATTTTAACTTTTCTCCCACACAGGTGCTTGTGTAGTAAATGTGTGCCAATGTCCAACCAAGAAGAGAATATTTGTTGCCAATCTCAGTCGATCTTGGAAGAGAAAATTGAAGAATGTTCCTCTACTTGCATCACAAACCACGAGGGATTCATTGCAAACTATTTGAACATACACATCTTAGAAACTTCATTTTATGAGTACGTTCAAGAAAATGGTCGATTGAGGGAGAAGGACCAGATCCATACGTGAGTACTAATCTTGCAGCAACAACAACAACAACAACAACAACAGCAACAGCAACAACATCTTTTTTGGAGAAAAATGAAAGCCAGTGTATAATCCTTTTTTATGATCATTTTAATAATCGCACACTTTAACAAGATGGATTTAAAAACAAAAATGTGGTCTGCACATGAAAATGATGAAAATGACAAATTTAGGACCAATTCAGCTGAATTGTGTGTGTGTGTGTGTGTGTTCGTGAGATAGATAGAAAGAGAGCACATAAGAGATGTAAAAGTAGAGCAACATTGATATCTGAATGCTGAAACTGCAAAAAAAATGTTTAGTACAATTTTTGCCCATTTTGAAACAGATTTATATTCAACACATTACACCCCCACCACCTCCAAGGCATCATAAACCAATATGTGTTAAAAAAAATAAATACCATGTCTACTGTGATTGGATTGGTGTGAAATAATGTGAACTAACTATACTAATCAGTATACTGTATTTTGTCCTTTCAGAGTCTACCGACACATAGCATATAGACGATTTGTCCGCTTGGTGTAGAAGATACTTGGTAAAAGAAATAGAAAGATATTGCCATCATATGTAGTGAGCACAATTCACAAGACCTTCCCATCTGAAACCTACACAGGATTCAAGTATCCTCGCAGCTGACTGACGAATCTGAAAACCTATGACATTTCTAGAAATGTGTGTGAATACATGTGTATAATAGCAAAATAATAAATCAGAAGCTACTGAGGTTCTAAACTTTATTGGCTCAAATGACACTTTCAGGTATTGTAACGTTGAAAGAATGTAGTTTAGTATAGCTATGTTAAACATGTCATAGCTTTGTGCTGCTGCAATAGACTTGTATTATATGTGCTGCATTGAAAGATTAATGGGGAGAATAACACATATATATATATATATATATATACACACTGCCAGAAATCGATTTATACAAAAATATTACAATTAAACCTCATTGTGTATCTCAGTCTTTATTACAAGTCCAAAATTTGTTTTTCCACAAACAACAAAAAACATTTTCATTCTGAAGTTAATGTGCTGAAAAAAAACATCAAAACTCAACACCTTCCTGACTGACCATTGTTATCTGACACTGTTTCATTCATGTCTTTTGAGCCCTTGCATTACAGGATGTTTCCCAGCTTAAGTGGCTTCATTAAACAGAAGCCCTTTATGTTTTTGTAACATTTCCCATGACATGCTTCAATTCTGATTTAAGTAATTTAACTTCTACTCTATGCACTACTTGGGGTGGGGTGTGATAGGAATTAGCTTTTAAAAAAAGACTTGTTGCGATTTTTTTGAAAATTAAATACTAATAATCAGATGTGAATCAGGACCATTAAAACTTGTTGTTACATTTAAATGCTTGGTCCCTAGTCGGGAAAATAAAAATATTATATACTGTTTGCTTTATATACCGCTAGAAACCAGATTTACACGACAATATCAGAATTAAATGGCTTTTCTGTCTAAATTTGTTTTGTGCAAACTGATATCTTCTTAGTTTTATAGCATTTGGTTTTTTGACAAGAAGAAACATTTTCATTCAACAGTAAGTGTTTATTTTGAAACAGTAAAGCGCAACATTGACCATTAGCTGCTATGAACTGTCCTAATTTACGTCATGTATGACTTCTACTCTAATCGCTTATTACACTATGGTGAGGGGAGGGTTGTAGAATGGAAGAGGGAGACAGAGGGTATGGGATATAGCTTGAAACAAATACACTTCTTCTGATTTTTAGAAAGAAAATTTTTAAAAAGTTTAGACATGAATCAAGACCATTACACTTTTTTCTCAATTTAAGTTAAACGGTCGGTCTCTAATTGGGAATTTTTTTAAAATTGTATTTAGTTTTTCATATAATGCTAGAGACCAGTTTTAGACAATAATATGAGAACTTAACATCATATGTGTTTCTCAGTCCAAATGTGTTTTTCACAAACTAACATCTTTTTAGTTTTAAATTGTATGGTTTTGTGACATTTTCGTTCAACCATTAATGTGCATTTTGAAACATCGAAGCGTGACAATGAACATTAGCTGGTAGCAACTGTCCGGACTGACTGTTGTTGACTTGAGGCAGGAAGTTACAGTAACGGGCATAGCAGCTGACTTCAAAGTAAGAATGTCACTTCTTGGCCAGTGTCTGGTCATGTATGTAGATTCACGAAAAAAGTGATGACAGAAATTAACTCTTTTTTTTTAAAATCACTTTGTTCATGACATGAATGGCCACTGATAGAGTGCAACAAGTCAATACAGTGTACACAATTCCACACATTTAAAAAATTGTCATACTCTCTTATAAACAATGTTATTTTCAAAGTTTAAGGGTAAAAATACAGAAGAACCTTTTCATAGCATAGCTCATGTATCTTTTTTATTTTAATATATGATGCCACATTATTCTTGTAGAATAAACTTTGGAAAGAATTTTATGACATGTCATAATGTTTCAGTCTTCTTGATAGTACATGTACAGTATAAATAGTACTGTGTTCATTTGTAATCTCTTTTCGAGTTTTGTTTGTATTACTGCTTTCAATAATTTCTTCAAAGTGGGTCTTGGAAATAGTATGGAAATAAAAGAGAAACTATGACAAATTAATAACTAGTATGCGAAGTACTTTTATAAAATAACATCTATTGAGAAAGCACATTGAAGTTACCACTTGATGCAGAACAGTATGTAAATATTTAAATTTCCACATCTGTATATGCTAACAGGTACATGTACATGTAATTAATTAACAGGGATGTACATTGTAGCTAGGCAGTTTTTTTGATTATATGCTGTCATGGACACGAGTGGCAAGATACCCAATTTATAACCTTATATTTTTTTCTATGTTATGTGTGTTTGTCTTTATGTATCCCTAGCTAGGCCACTGGTATATACCACAAGAAATGTTACCATTGTACAGTTTGTACAGGTAAAGGTATGAAATTGACACCTGCCATGGGCGGGTTTATGTGGTTGGGGTTTCTCCCATCTGTTTGTTTAGTGTGCTGACACGCGGAGATAATACAGTAGAACCAATGAGGGGTGCCCTAAAACCCACTACGACTGCAATAAAATCTGTGACGGACTTCTACTAGATTGAGTGGATTTCCACTAGACTTGGGGGAAATTCACCAGACTGAGTGGACATCCACAACTCATAGTGGGCACTTGATCCCTTACCCCTCTGTCCATGTCCACCATATTGAGTGGGCAATACATAATCGACAATGCTTGTACTGTATTTTATCATTTTTTATATGCCTGCCATAAGATGTTATGATGTCAGTCTGCCCATTCATTTCTGATCAATAACTTCAGTTGTCCACCATCTACACTTGCCAAACTTTTTGAATGCCTTCCACTTGAGTTAAGGAAAAGCCGTATTGATTTCAGGATCAAACTTCAAGATCACTGACTGAATAAAGAAAAATGATTTTCACACAACAACTTGAATTCTCCACCATCAACAGTTACTAAACTTAAAGATAGCTTGCACTTGGGGTGTCAAAAACTCACAATTCAATGTCACTGTGAAAGAAAACAAAATGGTTTCTGCACAATAACATTAGTTCAATATCACAGACCTGGACCAGAGTTTGTGGATGGCTTAAGCTTGGCTAAGGGAAGAAGCCTAAAAGGTCAAATGTCCAGGTCACAATGACTGAAAGAATAAAATAGTTTCACACAATAACATAAGTTCTATATCAAATACCGGGATCAAACTTTTTGGATGACTTGCACTTGTGGTAAGGAAGAAGCATATCAATTTTTAGATAAAAGGTCAAGGTCACTGTGACTGAAAACAAAATGGTTTCTGCACAATAACACTTGTTCTACATTACAGACATTGGCCAGACTTTGTGGATTGTTTACATTTAGGGTAATGAAGAATCCTGTTGATTTGGGTGTCAAAAAGTCTAAGGTCAAAGTTCATGTAACTGAAGAAGAAAAATGAGTTCCAGACTACAAGTTGTGTTCTCAACAATCTAAAGTTGCCAACCTTTGTGGATGGCTTGCACTTGGGATATGGAAGAGCCCTATCAAGTTAAAGGTCAAAAGGTCAAAGTTGAATGTCAATGAGAGAAGAAAAATGGTTTCTGTACAAAATTGTCAGTTATCTACATGGAGGACTATCAAGGGGCAGGCATGTAATGTGCTGTTCTTTTGTTTTGTTTACTGTTTCTTGACCTTGTATTTTGATGTTTTATATTTGAATTAAGAACAAAAGTTCACCCTTTAAACAGCTTAAAATTTCCTAAGCCTAATTTTATCCCAGTTTATTATTTTTTTAAAAAAGAAAGAGCTATAACAAGATGATTAAATCAGCTGTGTCATTTTGTCTATGATCATGGAGGTGAATAGACCTCAGAATTAGCACCTGATTGTTCAGTTATGTGCTTTATTGTTTTGATTGCCATGGCTGACCTCTTACCTGTACAGGTGTAACCACCTGGTTTCAAAATCATGTCTTTAACATAGTGCTCAAAGCATTTGCTGATTGCTTTTTTATTTCCCACCCCAGTGCTCAGATCACCTGATTGTCCCACTGCTGACCATGGTTGCAGAGCTAAAGAGGAGACAGCAAGAGCTGTTTAAACTTTTACAGAACAAAGACAGAGAGATTGATGAGTACAAAGCTCAGGGAGTCAAAACATCCAGGAGTAAGTATTATCTCCTTCCCACCTCCCCTCCTGCTGCTATGGTTACTGTCATGCTCTGTTCATACAGAACAAGGACATAGAGAACTACAAAGCTCAGGGAGTCAAACATCTAGTAGTATTGTCACAGTGACTCTTCTCTAGCTGCTGAGTTTACTGTCATGGTTAGTAAAGAGAGATGATCTTTTTTGTACTGAACCATGACAGACAAATAGAGAATGTGAAAGCTCAGTAAGTCAAAACATCTAGGAATAGGTATTACTGCCCTTTAACCATCCCTCCTACTGAGTTTACTGTCATGGTTAGTAAGGGGATACAATCCTGTTCCTACAGAGCAAGGACAGAGATAGGGAACTACAAAGTTCCGAGTCAAAACATCTAGGAGTGAGTACTACCACACTTCAGCCTCCACTTCTACAAAAGTTGTTGCCATCATTAGTAAGAGGAGATAATTCCATTTCTACAGAGCAAGGATTGGGAGATGAAAATCTACAAAGCTTATGGAGTCAAAACATCCAGGGGTAAGCATTACCACTGTTTCACCTCCCTTTACTGATATGGTTAGTAAGAGGAGATAATCTTGTTCCTGCAGAACAAGGACAGGGAGTCAAAACATACAGGAATGAGTATTTCCACCCTCCCACTGATTAAGTTTACTGTCATGGTTAGTTAGGGGAGATAATCCTAACATTAGCTGTTACAGAACAACACTAGTGCTATAGAGCATTATGAGATCAGGGAGTCAAAACCCCCAGGAGTTAATAATATTCCACCAAACTTCCAAACTTACAGAATATCAGATCAGTGATATGCTTGCTTTGCACCTTTGTGGTTAAAGGTTAAATCCTCTCTGCCTATACTTAGAATGGACAGAAATAGCTCAAGTTCTCTGAGTTCTAGAGGGTCAGTGTGTAAAGAAGTACAATTTTACTGCCCGAATAGAGCTAAAAAAGTGGAAAAGAATCTATGAATTACCTCAACCCCTTCCACTTCATTACCTTTTTTACAACTGCTAGGAATGTACATAAGGATAACAAGTTACAAGTCTAAATGAGTAAAACCCTTAAAGAGTATATACAGTCCCAATATATTTTCACAAGTATAAAATTTTCAAGGGAGACAACTGAAATTGCAGATTTTATTCCGAGGTGAAAAAGAAACCTGCTTTTACGGTATGCATATTTCAAATGAGCGAAGTATAAACATTTTATGTGATAAACATGTGAATGTTACTAAATGAGTGAAACTTTAATGATGATAAAATATTTTGATTTACAGTATAGTAAAACTGGTTTATAAAGATCACCAATGATCTAACAATAACTGTCCTTTGTGAGCAGGTAACATTTATATATGGGTAAAGTTTTGCACTAGGTTATATTTAAATAGGAATTAAGTATTCCTGTATTTTATATACAGGTAAATATGGACTAGATTATATTTAAATGGGACTTAAGTATTCCTGTATTTTATATACAGGTAAATATGGACTTGGTTATATTTAAATGCGACTTAAGTATTCCTGTATTTTATATACAGTTTAATACGGACTAGGTTATATTTAAATGGGACTTAAGTATTCCTGTATTTTATATACAGTTTAATATGGACTAGGTTATATTTAAATGGGACTTAAGTATTCCTGTATTTTAGATACAGTAAAAATGGACTTGGTTATATTTAAATGGGACTTAAGTATTCCTGTATTTTATACACAGTTTAATACGGACTAGGTTATATTTAAATGGGACTTAAGTATTCCTGTATTTTATATACAGTTTAATATGGACTAGGTTATATTTAAATGGGACTTTTAGCCTTTATATACATATGGCTGTTATACTGAGGTGACCATGTATTTAATTTCAAGCGGGATTGGTCAGCAGTTAAATCCATAGTTAGTAAAATAAATCTAGAGCATAATTTTCAAATGTATTTGGGAATGGAGCTATGCCTATAACTCCAGTAATGTGTGCAATCACTTGCTATGCCTATAACTCCAGTAATGTGTGCAATCACTTGTTATGCCTATAACTCCAGTAATGTGTGCAATCACTTGCTATGCCTATAACTCCAGTAATGTGTGCAGTCACTTGCGAATAACAGTTTTAGAAAATAGCAAAGAATTCTTCATGATTTTGAACCACAGTAAAACCTCTTAAAAGTGACCAGTGAACAGACTTGTAAAAAAGTGGCTTCAATTGGAAGATTGATTTAGAACCATAAACATGCTATTTATACCTCAAATTCAGATAAGTAAATCTGTTTGCTTTAGAATAATGGTCTTGATTTTATGGTTGGTCATAGGGATAGGTTATACTGAATTCCATTTGGACAAAGATCCCATTTGCTTTTGGATTAAAGCCAAAAAAGTGATTTTCTTTTTGAAAACACATAGTTGACAATAAACTTAATATTGAGTTTGGTTTGGTTTGGGAGTTTTAGGGCATACCAACAGAAGTAGGTTATTTAGTGCCAGGGCAATTGGACTAAAATGTCTTGCCCAAGGCACACCACAGTAACCAACCTGGGTTGATATGATGGTAAGATTCTAACCCATGCCCTTTTGGTCAGTTGTCTAGCACACTAACCACTGAGTCATGGTGGCTCCTGTCTCCATTAGTCCCCTATTACAACATGCAGGAGAGCACATTGCCATTTCTACATCCCTGAGCCTACATGTGGGAGTGACAATAAACTTTAATAAAATTTGTTAATAAAGTTTGTTCATGCGATAACTTCACTCTCTCTTATTTTTCATTTTAGAGCATATTCAAACAAACCCATTTGTTGAGACTGCATTTGAGATGAATATGATGACATCAAAGGTGAGTTATCAATTAACAATACTTATCTTGTATATACAGTGTTTTGTGCATTAACAATAATTATCTCATATACAGTGTTTTATAAATTAACAATTCTTAAATCTCATATACAGTGTCTTATAAATTAAAAATTCTTAAACCTCATATACACTGTCTTATATACTAACAATTCTTAAATCTCATATACAGTGTCTTATAAATTAACAATAATTATCTCATATACAGTGTTTTATAAATTAACAATTCTTAAATCTCATATACAGTGTCTTATAAATTAACAATAATTATCTCATATACAGTTTCTTATAAATTAACAATAATTATCTCATATACAGTGTTTTATAAATTAACAATTCTTAAATCTCATATATAGTGTCTTATAAATTAACAATAATTATCTCATATACAGTGTCTTATAAATTAACAATAATTATCTCATATATAGTGTTTTATAAATTAACAATAATTATCTTGTATATACAGTGTTTTGTGCATTATCAATAATTATCTCATATAGTGTTTTATAAATTAACAATTCTTAAATCTCATATACAGTGTCTTATAAATTAAAAATTCTTAAACCTCATATACACTGTCTTATATACTAACAATTCTTAAATCTCATATAGTGTCTTATAAATTAACAATATTTATCTCATATAGTGTTTTATAAATTAACAATTCTTAAATCTCATATAGAGTCTTATAAATTAACAATAATTATCTCATATACAGTGTCTTATCAATTAACAATACTTATCTTGTATATACAGTGTCTTATAAATTAACAATAATTATTTCATATACAGTGTCTTATCAATTAACAATAATTATCTCATATACAGTGTCTTATCAATTAACAATACTTATCTTGTATATACAGTGTCTTATAAATTAACAATAATTATCTCATATACAGTGTTTTATAAATTAACAATTCTTAAATCTCATATACAGTGTCTTATAAATTAACAATAATTATCTCATATACAGTTTCTTATAAATTAACAATAATTATCTCATATACAGTGTTTTATAAATTAACAATTCTTAAATCTCATATATAGTGTCTTATAAATTAACAATAATTATCTCATATACAGTGTCTTATAAATTAACAATAATTATCTCATATATAGTGTTTTATAAATTAACAATAATTATCTTGTATATACAGTGTTTTGTGCATTATCAATAATTATCTCATATAGTGTTTTATAAATTAACAATTCTTAAATCTCATATACAGTGTCTTATAAATTAAAAATTCTTAAACCTCATATACACTGTCTTATATACTAACAATTCTTAAATCTCATATAGTGTCTTATAAATTAACAATATTTATCTCATATAGTGTTTTATAAATTAACAATTCTTAAATCTCATATAGAGTCTTATAAATTAACAATAATTATCTCATATACAGTGTCTTATCAATTAACAATACTTATCTTGTATATACAGTGTCTTATAAATTAACAATAATTATTTCATATACAGTGTCTTATCAATTAACAATAATTATCTCATATACAGTGTCTTATCAATTAACAATACTTATCTTGTATATACAGTGTCTTATAAATTAACAATAGTTATCTCATATACAGTGTCTTATAAATTAACAATTCTTAAATCTCATATACAGTGTCTTATAAATTAATAAATTAACAATACTTCTCACATATACAGTGTCTTATAAATTAACAATTCTTATCAGATATATAGTGTCTTATAAGTTAATAAATTAACAATACTTCTCACATATACAGTGTTTTATAAATTAACAATACTTTTCTCATATATCCTGTGTTTATTCTAGAAACTCCATATTTGGAGACACATGTGACACAGCCTCTGAAGAAAAATGTTAGTCACAGGCCAAATCATGTAGACAGACTTGAAGGGAAAAATAATCTCATATTATGACAATAAACACAGACAGTGAATAGAGATGTTTTAATTCATTGATTATGGAACTGGGTGTTCATTTCGACTTTAATCAAAAACTATCTTTGACTTTCTTGAGGTTGTCAGTGATAATTATTATGTAATCAGCTGAACTTCATTCAGATTGATTCAGGTTGTCGTACTCCAAACACATATGACAGTAGTTAATCCTTTTCGTAAGAACCAGTACTTGTCATTCAACCTCTGTTTACTCACTGTTACGATTAAACATTTCTTTGCATTCTTATTTACAAGACAAAAGACAAATCAGGTTATTGGGACTTGTACAACTTGATTTTCTCTGACATATGTTTGAAGTTGGACTTTTTTCTGTTCAGATTGTGGAAAGGTTTTGTATAGCATATGTCTGACAGATGTCATTTTTAGTGGGAATTTTTGTAATAACATTACAGGTTACAATAGTTGTGTTTAATAGTCTAGACTTTTATTTTATGTTCAATACCAAGAACTTGGTCATCACTCATGGGATTTGATGAATGAGAGTGTATTTCTTTATCTTCTGCATTTTTATTTGATTCTTTGTCATGGTTACCATATATACTCACGTATAAGCCAGATCCAAATGCAAACAACATAGACTCTGATCTGCTGTCGCATAATGCACCAGTAGATTAGGGTCTATGTTGTTTGTTCTACTGATTAGTCCTTACAAACTGCATAGACCCAGATATGCCGGTGCATTATGTGACGGCAGATCTGGGTCTGTGCAGTTTGCAGTTGGTATCGGCTTATACGCGACTATATACGGTGCTTATAAAGATGGATTCAGTTTTTCTGTTGTTAGCTGTACTGGTCATAGACAGAAGAGCTTATGTGATGACCTGTGATCATCGTCCACCGTCTATCCATCCGTTAGCACAAGTTTGTTATCGCTGCTACTCCTAAACTTCTTGGAGGATTGCCATGAAACTTCACACACACATCATCCCAAGATCTAGTTGGCCCTAAATCAAAATGGTGCTGCTTGGACATCCAATATGGCCACTGCGATTAGCAACTTGAAAGTCTTGTTATCACTACTCTCCTGAATGGATGGTCATATCAACATGGGGTTTCTTATGAAATATTTCAGATGATGTCTAGTTGGTCCAAAATGAAAATGGTACCGATCTAACTCCCAATATGTCTGTTATGGTGGCCATCTTGAAAATTGTTGTTTTATCACTACTCCTTCAGAATGTATGGCATTATGGACATGGGACTTTCACTAAAAGACTTCTTATGATGTCTTGTTGGGCCTAAATGAGAATGGTGTCCCTTGAACAGCCATTATGGCCAGTATGATGTCCATCTTAAAAAGCCTGTTATTGCTACTCCTCCTGAGCAGATGGTCTTAATTGGGATCTTCACTAAAAAGCTTCTTATGATCTCAAGTTGGTCCTAAATAAAAATGGTGCTGATCTGTGGTGGCCATCTGGAAAATCTTGTTGTTACTACTCCACTTGAAGGGATGACATGGGACTTTCCCTAAAACACTTTTCTTTTATGTAGCTGGTACTAAATGAAAATGATGCCAATATGACATGAACATTTTAAAAATCTTGAAACAGTTACATCTCGTAAATGGATGGCCATACCAACATTTTTTTTTAAACAAAAACTTTTTTCTTGCAATGTACAATTATTCCTATATTAAAACAATGCTGATATAACCTTGAAAATGACAGAATTGATGGCCATCCTGAAAATCTTTATATGGCTGCTCCTGAATGGATGGTCTTATCGGCATGGGAATTGCACTAAAACACTATTATAACAATATCCAGCTGGTTCTGAATGAAAATGGTGTCCATCTGACCTCCATAAATGTTGACCATCTTGAAAATCTTCCTGTCACTCTTCTTGCATGACTGATGGCATTGACATTGATTTTCTCTAAAACACATCTTGGAATGTTTAATTAGTTCTTAATGAATTCAAAAACCAGATCTATTTGACCTTGGAGTAAAATCAAAGGTCATTGCTTGCACTTTGTACTTCATTGAGCTTATGAACACTGTAACTTGTATGTATACAAGTGAATTTTAACTTTGTATTTAGTTGCATTCCAGAGAACAAGTTATTAGACAGCACGCTGACATTGATTTTAAGGTCAGATGTCTTGTCTCTGGTTTTTAGCTTTACTGGCTTGTGAACATGATAATACAAACAAGTATGAATGGATTTTTATCATATTTAGTATGTGGATTTATCCGATGTATACCTTGCAAGTAAATGTTTTTGTTAACAACTTTTGCATGTTGGAGTTTATCAAGAACATCAGAGTTTAAATACTCAGCAGTTAAAATGAAGAAACAGTATTATCATGGATTCCTGAAAATTCATTTTGGCCTTAAAGCATAAGTCCCATTCAAGGGACTCTTGTTTTATTGTTGTAGTTTTCAATACGAGTTAAATTCTATTGCTCAGACAGTTTCATTACTAGAGGGTCTGCGCCAGTTGCTGGACAGTACACACTTATTCTTTATTGTGTGCAATAATTTTGGATGGTGGCATCAGAGAAATAAGCATTGAAGTGTAAGGATTGGTCTCCTCTGTGGCAATCCAAATATGCTTAACAGAATTAACAACAAGTATGCATTGTGGCAACTGGTTTCATGTGGCAACTATTGCAGGCCTTGTAAAAGGTCAGGTTCTTTGGTTTTCTTCACTACAAGAGACCACTATTGTCAATATCACATTTGAATTGTTGAGAGTTCAATGTAAATTAAAGTTCAAGCTGAAACTTTGCAAATGGACAGCTGCTACATTGGTTTTATCACTTGTTTTGTTTTTAGGATTTTGAACGTGAGTTAAAGAATTGTAGAACAACAGCTTTTGATACAAATGGTCAGGATCTATACCGACAAATCATGACCAAGAAGGACTGGGTTGACAGATCTCCAACTAAAAGTAAGTGAACTCAAGACAAGAATCCCTAGTCAAAAATAGATTTCTGCCGAAATCCCGAAATGGATATTTTTCTACAGTAAAAGACCTGGGCCCATCATTTTCAAGATTAGAACAATTAGGAACAGTTTGCAACAAAAACAAAAATTGATAAAATTGGGAATTGTGCATAATTTCGAAATACCATATTTCATGTATTTTTTCCTACACGAAAAAATAATTATTCTTTTCAGAGTATGAAAAATTATATGTAAAAAAAATATTATTTTGGAGTACTGACTGTGCACACAAAATAAAGGGTTCAGGCCCAAATAAGGTCTATGTGACACACAATACTCAGCAACCTAACATCACTGAAGTAAAGATAAACATACATTGCTTTGTCTAATTTTACTCTCAACCCTAATTACAGTTTTAAAATAAAAATCCTCAAAAAGTCTTTTGTTGTTATTAATGAATATGTGTGCATGTGTCAGAAAGAGAGAGAGAGAGAGTGCAATAAGACGATAACGTGTCAGTGTGTAAAATCATGTGTATGCTGTGTGTATTTCTATGAATAGCTGTTTGAGTGAGTTGGCAAAGTTATGAAGATGATCCAAGTCACAAGGGCTTGTATCGTTGCTTGCAACTTATTTCCCTATAAATAATACATGTACTATATATTGTCTTCAAACAGCAACAGTAACCTCATTATCAAATTACAATAAAAAATAAAATAACTTTTTTGTTTTAGTGAATGCGTGTGCGAGAGAGAGAGAGAGAGAGAGAGATGAAAAAGTGTTGTGTCTGTATGTGTGATTGCATGTAATCAGAGCTGTATTTTATTTTAGCTGTTGGAGAGAGAGGGGTTACGTGATAGTAGTCTTTATTGTTCAGTTACCAGACGATTTTGTTCTTACTCATTTACATACGTACAAGGGCACTATTATATTCCATTGGCAATTAAAACCTGAATAAAAATAAATTGTTCTTGTTGTAATTAAGATATCCACCATTGTCACAAGAACCATATGACTATGCAGAGGTATTACATGCTTATTAAATATGCCTAGACCTTTAGCTTGGTCATTTCCAGTAAATAGTGGATTGAAACATTATGCGATGGCAGATCTGGGTCTATGCAGTTTGCAGTTGGTATTGGCTTATACGTGAGTATATATTGTAGGTCTGACCTTGGCATTCAAGTGGCACCTTTACGTGTCGTGTTCTTGTCATTTGATACGCTGAAAATGTGATCATGAAACTCAAGGATGGTTCTGTGGAATGCAGGCAATGTCTGCTTCTTCAAGTGCGCTGCTCTCCAATGCAGCCAATGATGCTGATACAGGGTCAAAATTATATCTACTTCTGCAAGTGCTGTGGTTCTGTTGAATGCAGCCAGTGATACTGACATAGGGTTCATATTTATGTCTTCTTCTGCCAGACACTGTATATGAGATAAGAACTGTTAATTTATAAGACAGTATATGAGATAAGAATTGTTAATTTATAAGACAGTATATGAGATTTAAGAATTGTTAATTTCTAAGACAGTGTATCTGAGATACCTATTGTTAATTTATAAATTAATAAATATTGTTATGGTTCTCTCTGATGCAACAAATGATGCTGACACAGGGCCACAATTATGTCTGCTTCTACTAGTGCTTGAAATTAGTTCAAAATTTCATTATTAGTCAGCAGTTTTCAATAGCCAAACAACGATCAATTATTCATCAATTAATGTGTTCACATTGCCAAAACCATGGAGATGATAATGGACCCTATTAAAGTAACCTAACAATTATAGAGCAGTTTTATCATGTTTTCCAGGACTTCTGACTTCCAGTTCCCTTAAAAAAAACCCAATAAACCTGTAAAATAAGGAGTGAGCACAAGCTCACAAAGATCCCTGTCATGACACAAAAGAACTTAATTTTGACCGCATCTGTCAGAAAATTGTAATTGATTAATTGCTGATTTATTATAATCAAAGTGACTAATTCTAGATGAAGTAAAATGACAAAAAAACATTATATCCTTCTAGGTATAGCCTACAGAGAAAATAACTTGTCAGAAACTACACCGCTAATTTGACAAAAAGTATCCTACCAAGTAGTCATTTGAGTTTTCTTCAGCTAACACTAATTTGCCATGTTACATGTATCAGAAGCGCATGACTGATTTCAAACATTTTTCATGTAATTTTTATCTTCCTTACAGATGAAGAGACTGACAGTCTTACAGAAGATGGCAGTCTAGAAGGAACAAAAAAACAGTCTTCAACCCCTTCCTGGGGCAGTAGTCGACTGCCCCCCTCCATTACAGGGTCCAAATCACCAAACAAAAGTCCAGCCAAAACTCCAAGTCCATCCAAAAGCCCCAAATCTACAGCTTCAAATACACCAGATAGTTCTCCAGTCAAGGTATTTAAAAGTAGTCATTTCACCCTTCTGTGTCATTTATGTTCTTTTTCCTCTATTTTTGGTTCGGTGGTTCTTCACGGGGCTTTCCCGGGTTCTTCCTCCGGCAAATATACTGGCTGCCATGTGTAGCCTATCATGTGCTGAAAAATGGCATTAAGCCCACAACAACAACAACAGCATCCTCCATTTTACTGTATAGGAGCTCATACACTGATGACTGAAGAAAAAATATCACATTATGCTCTTAGTGCTGCAGTAAAATGAAATCCAGTTATATTCGGGTGATAATCTTAATTGACCTTGATACTACAAAAGAACATCAGTAATGTGATGTGGATGCCATTTCTCTGAACTCTTTGATCATGCAGATCTTCAAAGTGTCCCCCAAAATCTTATTCTATATAAATTTATCAAGATAACCAACTATCAGGACAAATTCATGTGGTACAGATCAGCAAGGTTCAGAGTAATTAGTTTTACAGCACAGAGGTACTAGTTGTTGCCTGGCATAATGATTGGTCAGTAATTCCTTGCACGGTCAGCAAGTGAGACCACTGTGGATCAGAATAATTAGTTTTACAGCACAGATCAGCAAGTGAGACCACAGACTGACAAGGTGTCACAAACTGTACATTAAGTGAGAGTTCAAATTAACAGGGTGTCACAAACCATACATGAGGTGAGACCACACACTGATAATGTGTCACAAAATGTACATCAGGTGAGACCACAAACTGACATGGTGTCATAAAATGTGCACCAAGTGAGATCACAAACTAACAAGGTGTCACATGGTGTGCACAATCTTGAAAAGTGCTTGAATTTTGGTAGTTACATTGAAAAGTGTTTGAAGTTGACGTTGGCTTCAAAAAGTATTGGAAAAGTGCTTGAAAACACTCATTACACCTTGAAAAGTGCTTGAAATTCCTGATGAAATATCTGTCTGAACCATGTGTCACAAACATTGCACCAGTTGAGATGATCACAAACTGAAAAGGCATCACAAACTGTGCAGCAAATGAAATCACAAATTAAAGTCACAAACTGTCCAGCAAGTGAGATCACAAATTAACAAGGTGTCACAAACTGTGCTGCAGGTGGGTCCACAAATTGACAAGGTGTTGCAAACTGTCCATCAAGTGAGATGACAAACTGAAAATGTGTCGCAAACTGCACAGCAAGTGAGACCACAAACTGGCAAGGCGTCACAAACTGCTAAAATTTACAAAGTGTATCCATAGTAACTGTCAGGTTGGAGTACTCACAAACTGTACGTTAGATTTAAATCAGAACTTTAAATGTACTTGAAGTTAAGGAAGTAAGCATTGACGTTTGTCTTTGTCCACTTGGGTAAGAAAATGTAAATGATTGTGATTGCTTTTTGATACAAGCAAATAATTTAACTCAATTTAGTATCGGTAATACGATACCTGTTGCTATTGCATAGCTGGTACTTTTCTGGAGGAAAATACCCTGACCGTATGATGAAAATTCATCCCCCCATTATGATGAACCAGAAGATTCAAGAACAGTGGATTGCCCTGGGACACCCTGCACATTCTTGCCCACTCATACTGCCCCATTCTTTCTCCTTTGACATTGCTGTAATGTCCACATTGTTTATGTCAAAGAAGATTTGCCATCGCTTTGTGGGTCAGCAAGTGAATTTACTATTTATCTTGTGTGCTTATTCTTCGTAAACATTTGGATTATACCCCTGATCAAGTTTTATCTCTGTTAATTTAAGCTCTCTTGAGAGTTATTAGCAATTGTTCAGTACATGTGGTGTACAGCTTGACATTTTCTTTTTCTTTTTTCCCCTTACACAGGGCGTTAGTGATTCAAAGTTGGTTGTGCATTTTTCTAGCCAATGTTAGGTATTTTGTTTAATTATCCCTATCCTGGCATAAAGTGCAGTCTATGGATTCACCTTTATCCATTTTTTGTTCATTACGAATCATTTAAGTCACATTACCTATATTATGAATTGTGCTATTTTTATACGTTGTAAGCAGGTCGTACAGCACTTTTTACCTTCATATTGTGTGCTCAGTTATTGAACATAGGTTCTTTTTCAATATTAGTCTCAGATAGCTTTCCTTGATTTTTTTCCATTTATCATTAGCAATCGTAACCTACTGGTTTTTTGATAATTTAGGTGTCCCTAGCTTTCATTAAGCCAGGTTGACTTAATTATTCTGTATTTTCCTGTACTGAGCTTAGCATTGCTTCCTTTTTTGCATTTAAACTTGTGAAAACACCCAAGTAAGGTGACTTCTTGCCAAGATTATTTTATTAGCGTAGACTTAGTCCACACATAGTTACATGGAAGTTTTTTGTATAAAAATCTTCTTTTCAGTTTTCTTTTACAGGAACTATGTCTAAGCAGGGAGTGGTCACAGACAATCCCCCTGGGACTCACACTCCACTTGCTTATCTTGCACATGCTGCAAGAGGACAGATGGTTGTCCCTTCTGCAGCATGTGGTTAGATGAGGTCTGGGATCTCACCAAGCATAGATGTACCTATAAAGTGAGGAAGAAGGTTCCTTCCTCATTTTCTTCAGAGTTGTCATCGTTCTTGTTCTCCAAGTCCCTCACGTCTCAAAGAAGGATTACCCAAGTCTCTCCAGAGACTCTTAAGGTTAGTGGGCACCCTCCCAAGGGAGGTTATAAATGGATGGAGAGTGAGTCGCACCCTCCCATTAAGGAAGAGCAGCACCCTCCCCAGTCCATGAGGGCAGTGAGGAGGAGCAGCACCCTCTCTTTTCCACTAGGACAGAGAGTGAGTCGCCCACTCCTCGGGGAAGAGCAGCACCCTCTCTCATCCAGAAGGGCAGAGAGTGAGTCACGCCCCGCCCCCCCACCCCCATGAAGGGTAGAGCTCAGATCTAAGTCTATCAGATCTGGGGAAGGTCTTCCTGTAGATCTGAGTCACCTGACGGGTCTTTGCCTGGTGACTGGATACCAAGTACT
Organism: Margaritifera margaritifera; assembly: GCA_029931535.1. Lineage (NCBI taxonomy): Eukaryota > Metazoa > Mollusca > Bivalvia > Unionida > Margaritiferidae > Margaritifera > Margaritifera margaritifera. The sequence goes on along the minus strand of JAQPZY010001655.1, from coordinate 6,687,191 downwards.
TGTACCGGCAACCAGGCACTGGTCATTGGAGCCCCTATGGTATGGAGATGAGGATCGTGCTGAGTCACTCTCTCTCTCCAGACTGCCGTTTCATCCCACAGGGGACTAAGAAACGGCTTACAGATGCCAGATTAGGGAAGGGGATCGGATCAGCATCCCTCCCTTCCCTATTATCCCTCTAAATCCCTATGGGACTTTCCACCACAGGGAAGCCATTGGCCCTTTCCCCACATGCAGTCATGGTTTTCTGGTCCTTGGACACATGGTAGTGAGGTCATTGCTGCGGGCCGTGGGGCTACATTGTCTTACATAATTGGGTCAAAAAAGAGGGATAGGTATAGAACTTCTTCCCCCAAATGCTCTATTCAGGTGGAGGGCCTCCCTCATACACCTACCAAGTCTACTACTATAGATAGGCCAATAAATCCACGAGAGCAGCAAGTGATCTCCCCAGAAATTTTTGATAGCATCGGGGTAAGCGTATGAGGGTCATACAATGTTTTAAAAAGCACGGGATAACATCATAAAAGTGAAACAAATTTATATCATAATATCAGTGAAATAAAAAAAGAAGTGTATATATTTGCATAGTATTCTTTATTTACTTAGGTTGTAACATGGCTTAATGTCCATCTCATTTGTTTCTTAATTTCAATAAATGATATTCTTCTTTTCGCCATATAAACTGAATGCCACATCAAAATTAAAATCTTTTAAAGATTATCCTTCAGTACTGATTGTCAGCAGGTAGTTCAGTACCATCTGTGTCAGCCGGTTCCTTAAAACACTCTATTCACTGAGGAGAATGGCCTTTCACAATCTGAAAAAAATGGAACAAAATTTATTAATGGATGTACAAAAAAAGAGACAAAACCACCTGAATCCTAATTAAGGGAATTACCTAGTACAAATTCTTCGAGAGTCAAGACAGTTATGTGTTTTCAAATAATCATCACAGAATAAGATAATAATATTCCTTTCCATTAAGAACAATATATCAAAGTGTTTGTTATTGTTTAATTTCTTCACTGAATCAATGTCAGAGAGCTTAATTATTGTTGAAAAGTTTAAATTAAATTAAAAATTACTTTACTGATTAATTAGTAAGCATATGGATGAAACTATTTAAGTTATATTTATGAAGGAATACTTTTTATTTATATCTTTTCAAAAGAGGCAAAACTGGAAGATAACGATTGTTCCGTTTATTACTTGGATAGGCAGAAAAGATAAATGAGAAATTAATAGGGCAGCACCCACATAAGTTAAGATTTACTGACCAAACTATATTTCTCTTGCTCAGAGTAAACTATGTAAACATAATAACAACTCGTGAATAAAATGCAACTTTCATTCCTCGTGACAACCTAATAAGAACGACAACAATTGCAACTACAACTACTGGTTACTACTATAAATAAAAATATATTACAACAACCCCCCCCCCCCCCCCAGTAGATCTGAACCAAAATTTAGCAATATGGAAAACGTACCATCCGATCCAGCAATTTCCACCCAAGGGTATAATGTCTTCCATTCATTGTTAAATCCCATCCTTCATTTCGTCATCTCTTTATTTGTGGAAATCATGCTGACAATATCAGAATCAGAATCAATGCCACTAGTGGTGACGCCAATTTCTGATTTTCATAACCAGGCCAACATGGGGCTAGTCGGGCACTGGGTAATTTTACGTTTGGTGTGTTCATTTTTCACAAGAATTTTTAATGTAATACGTGTAACTGCTTTGGCTGGTAGTGAAAATAACTGAAATATATATAACACACTACCAGTAGACTCCATCGTCGGTGGCCAATCATGTGACTATGTCTGTGCAGACGAAACCCGCACCAAAGGTCGCTCACCAGCAGTTGCGCAAGCCAGGCACAAAAGATAATGGTGAAGTGAGTGAGTAATTATCCTGGATTATCGTAATAAAATACCCAAGAAGAGGTGAGAACATATGTCATTTGAGTAACAGGGCTTTGCTTTAGGTGACACGATGTTTGTTTAACCGATTAATTTTATAAGGGTAGTGGGAAACATTAAAGTGTAGTGGCACAAGAGCATAGCGTAGTGGCAGGTTCTAAAGCATTGGGGGTTATCGGGGTTTGAAATGATAGCGTAGTGGGCCCGCTACGGTAAAAGGCCCTGGGAGAACACGGAGGAGTTATCAGTTCAAGTTCCTCTTCCCCCCAAGCCTCCCCTGCAACAGAGACATTAGGTCACATAGTCCTTTCTGTCAATGCACACGAGTTTTGATATAGAATAGGCCAATGTGGTACCCTCTCCCTCCAGGTTATCTGCACTCTCTCACCCATCGGTTAAGACGGCAAAAGAGGACGAGAGCTGGTCTTTCAATAAAGCGAAAATTAGGTTTACTGCCTCTTGCCCAGTGACCTGTGTCCCAAACCTTCATGTTCTGGTTACTCTAAAATTCTTTCCAGTTTGGAAAAACTCTCAACCAGATCTCTCGGTTACAACTAAGGAATTCTCTCAAAGGTTTCACAAGGGTCAAGAGTCTGCTAGACAATATAAGGGGTGGTCTGACTCGTGGTAGCTGCTTCTAGCTATTTGGTCCATACCCCTTCTTGGCCCACTAAACCACCCACCTTGGATGCTGAAGCAGCTCAAATGGGCACTTCTATGGGGATCTGGGCTTGCCTTCCAGTGAAAGCTCTGGAATCCTCTGAGCAATAGGCTAGGTCACTAGTAACCATAGCCTCTCATGCTAACCTCTTTTCAGCAGCCTTGTTCAGCCTCTTGAAAGAGGAATCTCTGTTGCCAATGGCTCTTCATCGTTTGTTGGAAGCAATGTCAAAAGCTTCTAGGCATGCATTGGCCATGTCCATGGCCTTGTCAGTGGAGCTTCTCCACCTCCACAGAGATGTTGCTCTGGACATGTCCAAGGTCTTACTAGAGCACAGTAAGAACCTTCTGAGGGCTGCCCTCCTTGGAGGCGGAGACTCTTTTTGGAGGCTCATCCCCTCCATGGCTACTCAGGATTTGAGAGACCAACTACACCAGTCCCTCGCATCTGCTTCTGGCTCTTTGAATCCGACCAAGAAGCGAAATCATCCTGACCATCCTCAGGGTCCATTGGCTAAATTCTTTAAAGCTGCGCATCCACAATCAAAACAACAACCCCATTTCAGAGCTCCCCTTTGGCAGGTGGGTCCTATAGGGCCCAGGGAGGAAGTTCATGTGCCCTTCCCCCTTTCCTAAGGACAAGGGTGAACAGCCTTAGGAGCTCGCTCCCTCTCCTGCAGAGCATACCTCTTGTGTTGGTTCCCATTGGCGCCAGACTAAGCATCTTTTCAGAGGCTTGGTCTTGTGTAATGGTCGATAGCTGGGTCCTCCCTATCATAAAAGATGGCAACCGGCTTCAGTTTCGGGATCTCCCTCATCTAGTAAGGTCCCCCATTTTCTTCCACTAGTTAAATCTAGTACACTTAAAGGAAGAGGTTCACTCCCTTCTTTGGAAGGGTGCAGTAGAGCAGGTGTGAAACAGTCAATCTCCGACCTTCTATTCCCGGATTTTAATGGTTCCCAAGAAAGGGAGAAAGTCCCATCTAATTATCAACCTTTCCTCCATAAACAGATTCCTGCTGGAGGAACCATTCAAGATGGAGACCACAGCCTCAGTCAGGAATGCCATAAGACATGACAATTGGGCAGTCTCCATCGATCTTCAGGATGCGTACCTACACATCCCTATCTTTCCTCCACACAGGAAGTACCTCTGGTTTTGCATGGATTGGGAGGTCTTCCAATTTTTAGCTCTGCCGTTCAGCCTAGCCTCTGCACCTAGAGCTTTTACCAGGGTCATGGGAGTAGTTGCAGCCCATTTAAGCACCATGTATCCCAATCCTCCAATATTTTGGCGATTGGTTGATCCACAATGGTCGTCTATAGTCCTTCAGACTAGATCTGTCTCGCTGTTTGTCCATAGTGACCAGGCTGAGCTGGGCCTTCTGCCAAACTCAGAGAAATCAGAGCTCATTCCATCTCAAGATTTTGTCTACGTGGGTATGAATTTCCTTACAAACAGAGGATTAGTCCATGTCCCATGGGTCAGAGTAGACAAGATCCTGTCCCTCTTTCAAGGGCTGAGAGTAAAGACCCCGTTGTCAGCTCATCTTTTTCTCTCTCTCAGCTGGGGACCTTGAAATCCGCAGTGGACCTGGTTCCCCTAGGCAGACTGCACTTGCATCTTCTCCAGTTTCTCCTTTTGGTGGTGTGGAAGCCACATTGGGACTCCTTGAATGCTCCAATTTCTCTAGGTCTGGATTTCCACCATCATCTGATTTGGTGGACAAATTGAGACCAGTTTCAGGCCAGGATCCACATGCACCACCACAACCACCTCCCCCACCCCCCTGAACCCCACTCCTACCTGTTTGCAGATGCATCAGATTCAGGGTGGAGCACTCATCTAGTGCCGGAAGAACTGATTCTTCAGGGTTCATGGTCCCAGGAAGAATATCCTCCACATCAACAATTTGGAAATGAATGCAGTGTTCTTAGCCCTTCAGGGATGTGTCCACCAAATAAAAGGTTGCTGCATGATGGTCTCCGACAACAACATGTTGGTGATAGCATACCTCAGGAGACAAGAAGTATACATGCACCTTCTCTCTGTGTGGAGGTTTGGAACCTCCTTCACTGGGCAACTTCAGAAGGAATTACCTTCCGAGTTCGCCACATTCCTGGCAGAAAGAATATTATGGCGGACAGTCTCTCAAGGAAAGGGAAGATAGTCCTCAATGGAATGGTCACTCCACCAATTCATAGCAGACTCCCTGTTCCAACTTTGGGGTACTCGTTTGGTGGACTTTTTTGCCACCAAGCTAAACAACAAGCTCACCTTTTATGTTTCCGCAGTCCCCAACCAGAGTGCCTGGGCAGTGGACGCTTTCAGCCTGAAGTGGGATCGCCTGTTTGCTTATGCCTTCCCATAATTCAGAATGATCCCACAGGCACTCCACTGCTTAGCTCATTTTGATCACCCCTCTGTAGCCCCAGCAATCGTGGTTCAATGATCCTCTCAATCTGTTGGTGGACCATCCCAGGACATTACCTCAGAGGCAGGACCTCCTGTCTCCAAAACAACAGCCCACAGATTCTCCACCTTAATGCTTGGCTCATCTCAAACAATCTCTCCACAAAGAAACGTTTTCGATCAAAGTTGCCAAGTTCATCATTCAGTCCGGGAGAAGATCAATGTCTAAGGTGTATGATGCCAAATGGAGAATCTTTTGTGATTGGTGTAGTAGAAAACATGTCAATTCTAGCTGTCCCTCTGTGAGCGCAGTGGCTGATTTTTTTCTGCTATTAAGGGCTATTGAGCAGCCCTTTTCAACACTCTCAAGTTTTTTAAAGGTCTGGCCATCGGGACAGATTCTCACTTAGCAGACTTGATCAGGTATTTCGAGCTGCAAAGACCAGTGTCTCACTCTAATACCTCAATGGAATCTTTCTTGTCTCTTGTGGTTGCTTAATAAACCCCCCTATGAACCTTTGGATGAAGCTTCCTTCAAGAACCTTGCCCTCAAGACAGTTTTCTTGCTCGCCTTAGTGTCTGCGAGACGAAGGAACAAGCTTCATACCCTATCCATAGAGTACGGTTGTATCAGGTTCAATGGAAATTATGAGTCGGTTTCTCTCCTTTGCCAAACAGGTTTTTTAGCAAAAAAAACAGCTTCCATCAGTTGGTCCACTCTCGATTGGGATCCCCAGTCTCAGCCGTATCTCTGCTGGGGATGATTAAGATAGACTTTCAAGTCCAGTTAGGGTTTTACATTTTTATTTGGCAGCCACTAATGGGAGAAGGAAGGGTGAGAACCGTCTTTTCCTCCCCATTAAAGGTTCAACTGATATTTCAGCTTCCACCATTTCTAGATGGATTGCATTAACTATCAAGAGAGCTTATCAGTCCCTTACAGATAGGGACCTGTCTTTCATGAAAATTAAAGCCTATGAGGTTTAAGCCATTGCTGCCTCGTGGGCCTATCTAACTCATTTATCATTGGAGGATGTGATGAAAGCCATGTTTTTGCACTCTCACACTACTTTCTCCTCCTTTTATCTTCACTCGTTAGCTCACCAAAGTGAAGGCATTATCTCACTGGGCCCAATCATTGTCGCTTAGAAAGTGGTCCATGCGGATTCCATCCTGCAGTAGTCTCCTACTCTTCAATGATGGTGAGTATTCCTTGTGCTTGTTTTTTATTTGCCAGTTGTGGGATCATCAGCCTCCCACCAAACTGACAAATTCAGCTATGCAATAGCAACAGGTATGGTATTACTGATATTAAAATGTAGTGGGGGGAGGGTAAAACTAATTTTAATGATGTAATACTTACCTGTTGCTATTGCCAGATTCCCTCCTCCCACTCCGCACTGATGTCCCACTAAGTTAGGCTGCTCCTTCGGAAAAGAATGAAGGGGCAGTACACATGGGCAGGAATGTGCAGGATGTCCCAGGGGCGATCCAGTGTTCTGGAATCTTCTGGTTCACCCTAATGGGAGGACGAATTTTCATCATACAGTCGGGGTATTTTCCTCCTGGAAAAATAACAGCTATGTAGTAGCAGCCGGTAAGTATTACATCATTAAAATTAGTTCACCCACCCACCCACCCAAAAAACTACATTTTTACTGTCTTTTTTTCAGGATTCAGAGCTGTTGCGCAGACAAGCCCTTGAGAGACGACTAGAAAATGAAGAGATGAAGAAACAAGAAAAGGCCAAGAAGAAAAAGAAAATAGCATTCTGATCCTAACAGTCATGTAGAACATCTTTTAAATGCAGCATTTGGCGGCACAACAGTTTACCTCAGAACAAAAACTTTTTAATCGTATTTATTGAAACTCTTACTCAATCGTTTCAAATGAGAGCAAGATTTACCTTTTAATGATCAATTATTTAGCAGAATGAACTCATCTGTATGTGTATTTTACATTGGTATATTTAATGATTTCATGATTGATGAAGATAAAATTAGATGGCTTCAAAAAGCCAAATGACAAAGCATTTGTTAAAGAATTTCAATAGTTGATTATAAACTATTAGAGTTTTTTTCTTCAGAATTTTTTTTTATACACCTTCATTTTAACATTTTCAGTGCATCACACCTCAACATGTTTCTTAGAACAATGATACACTATTTCAGACACTTACTCTTATTGATCATCGATCACCAGTAGCATCTAATCTGAGTTTTATAAAATAACCAGGCCGCAGTGATAATTTTGTGAATTCAGAGAGACAGAATAACATTTCCGGGTATGCAAAAATTATATTTTCGATTAAAAATATAGAAAATATCATCAGTTAAAATTTATACTTGATTGGTTTTGATAAACAATCATTGATCTTTAATTTCAACCAGTTTCCAACACTAGGTATAATGTTGACTTCATGTAATACAATTTTTATTATATTTGTATATTTATTATGATAGAGAATAACAAGATTTCAGGTTCTTCAATGATATTCTAAAGGTAAAGCATGTACCAGAATGAAATTTAGTGATGGAAATGGTAATACATATTGAGATTCGATTATTTAGGAAATAAAATGAAATGTTTACACTTTAATAAAATGTCCAGTAAATTGTAATTTTGTATTGATTGGATTTACTGTATGTTCATGAACTGAAATTACTAACCCAAGTACATATAGTTGTTACTCTATTTCAGCTGGATTACCTGGTATCCCACACCTCACCTCTCTCTCCTCTCTCTCTCTCTCTCTCTCTCTCTCTCTCTCTCTCTCTCATACACAAAAAAATATGCAAAGAATTTCCCACTGTTTTTATGTGATGCTGGCCTAGTATTAAGCAAAAAAGAGAAAATACAGAAAAAAGTGTCCGGTCTAGTTGCCATGGAAACCAGCATGACACTACAGGGGCAGTATAGGACAGTGCTACCACACATTTTCCAAGAAACATTCCAACTAAGTTTGACTGGTTTAGGATGGTTGACTCAGCAGGTCTCTGAGGATGTCAAAAGGACCTTGTTGCCATGGAAACTCAACAGTTGGTAGGGAGGCCACTTACAAAAAAGAACAAAAAAAAGGATGAGCGTCGAAAATGCCAGAAAGAAGTTTCCTACCAAGTTTGATTCCTTTGGGGCAGACAAGTCACAAGAGAAAAGTCAAAAGAAGTTTATTTTTTATTGTGGTTACTGTGCAAACCAAATCACTGCAAACATAACATTACACAAACATGGGACATAGATCACAACTACCATGTTAGATTACTAATAACTAGTGGTTTTAGAGAATCACAGTGAGAATGACCACTATTATACATGTACATATTAAACAAAAAATAAACTTTAAATTGTATTTATTTATTGTTCATTGCACAAATGCATACATCATAGATACAACAGTAATTGTAAGCCATTGGGACACATGTAAGTTTTTCTGTTAATAAACTTGTGCAGAATATCTAGTGTATATGGGGGACACTACCTTTGTCCATATGATTGAGAAATCCACAAAATTGGTCTCCATATAAGTAAGATTTACTTTAGTAGTATGTTCTTGCCATCTAAGACATCAGTGTTATTTGGTCTTGAGACTACTGCCATCTTTAAACAAAGAATGGGAATTCCAGTACTTCTTACCCATCATGCACAATGCTGGATATGATGCTGGCAACCAATCACTACAATTCAGTGGGGAGTTTCCAGACTTAATTCAGACTAGCCATTATATGAAGGACATCACTGTTTTGAGAATTACACCACTAACAAACCAATCAGGAGACAGATTTTAGTAGTTATTGGCCTATTATATTGGCTTGTCAGTTTTGACTGGTTACCAGGTAAGAAACCAGAAAACCCAGAGTAACCAACTGACCTTGATGGGTAATCCCATACTCTGGCATGTGTTGCAACCAGTGATTAAACCCACAACATTAGTGGTACAAGGCAAGTGAGCTACTCCAGCGCTATCCAGCTCCCAAAAGTCTGCATATCAACTAACTAATTAATGATCATAAAGAAAGGGACTGGCTGCCATACAAAAATGCCATGTATAATAGTTTTCTGAGTTTGATGGCAAATGACAGCATGATACCGAAGAAGTCAGAAATCAGTATCATAATTACTAGGAAGATGAGTTTTAATCCAAGGTTCCTCAAGTCAGATTTTTTCCTAGAAATATTTGTCAGTTGACAAACAAGTTATAAGCAAGTTGGATATAACTGAAGGGAAGTTGTACCATACAAAATGCGAGAGGGAATAGTTTCATGTCAACCCCACGTTAGTGAGAAGTGAAACAATGCTATCACTTATCAGAGGGTGGCAGTTTGTTAAGGTGTTGGTTAAAAATTTTCATTTCCATATATTTCCTAAGCCCCATGATAGATTTTAATCATACTTGGAATGAATCATGATAAAACTAAGACAATTTCATTCTAAGATACTCTTGCATGCCCCTTTTAGGTCAATCAAGGGCCATAACTCAGTGAAATTTAAGGCAGACTATGCTCATCATGAAAATCATTCTAGTTTTTGTTGGGATTAATCTGCAGGAAATCTAGTAGGAATCAGATAGAAAATTTGGATGCTAAGGTCTTAACAAACTGATGTACAGACAGACAGATGAATGCTGATCATTTATATATTCATGTGCTGATGAGATGGGCTATAATTGTTTGTTAAAAAATCAACAACAAATCCCCAAACGTAATACTACTGTGCTGCAGCTACATATTAATTGAGTGTCTAAGTGTTGTTTTGTTCTTTATATATAAAACCAGACATTTCCGTATCTTAATGATGAAGTTGACACTGATGTGACAATGTTGTTTTGGGTTAAGTCAATAAATAGCTATAACTCATTTGTTTTTTTTTTAAATTGAAAATTTAGTCTACTGTATATACTCACGTATAAGCTGATACCAACTGCAAACTGCATGAGCCCAGATCTGCCGTCGCGTAATGAATATATACGGTATATAGTTTTAAATGTTTACATAAGACCTCAAGGGACCCCAAGATCACTTCATCGCAATTCATTAAAATTCATTCATAAAGATAATGATATGTAGTATAGTACCCTTCATACAGTTTGTAAATTCACTTCCCATAAATATGTCACTAATTTTTATTTTACTTGATGGTAGTGTTGAAAACATCATTGTCATCTTTTCCTCCAATGTAACCTTTTCTTTTCTATTTTGTAAATCGTGAATCTAAGCTCCCATGCCTGGAGCAGTCTTTAGCTCTTCTGGTCATAGACCTGGAGAGTTTATGAGATGGTCTGTTGTCCATCGTCCATCCCTTTACGTGGAGGATTGCCATGAAACATTGCACACACATACATTCCAATATCTAGTTGGTCCTAAATGAAACTGGTGCTGCTAAGACATCCAATATGGCCACCACAGCAGTCTTCTTGAAAATCTTGTTGCAGTCCTCCAGAATAGATGGTCATATCAACATGTGATTTTCACTCAAAGACTTTTTATTATGTCTAGTTGGTCCTAAATGAAAAGGGTGCTGATCTGACCTCAAATATGGCTGCCGCAATGAACATATTGAAATCTTGTCACTAATTTTCCTTAATGAATGATCATATCAATGTGGGGTATTCAGCAGTAAAATCTTCCAATTATGTCTCAGTTGTCCCGAATGAAAATGGTGCTGATATTACATCGAATGTAACTGTCACAGTGACTGATTTGAACTTACAAATATCTGAGATTATTTCTGCACTCTGCAATTAAAAAGAATAAATGGTGTTAACTTGAATTCCTGGAAAATCTCTTCAGCCATTACAGCATCAGCCTATTCGAGGTGTTCTTCATACCACATGGGTTTCACTGAATACAACCATTATTCAGTTAAACCAAATGTATTTTTTTCATATGCGTCAGTTAGTTTTGATTGTAAGGAAAAGATTTTTAAACTCACTGTCAAGATTGTGCCTTCACACAAAATCAGAGCATTAATTGTAAAAGTTTAATTCAATCACCTTTCGTTTTACCAAAGTTTACTTTAAAATATTGTAATTCTGTAAAATGGTCCTGAAACCATTTCATGAGTCAGATTCAGTGAAAAGTTTTAAAACTCCTAACTTATATTAGTATCATCAGAGTGTAGATAACTTCACCTATTCATCAGAGCTGAAATGGCTTCACCTATTTGTCTACACTTACCTGTCATCAGAGTTTAGATTCAGTGAAAAATTGTGTAACTCCTAACCTATCATCAGAATGGAGATAGCTTCACTTACTCTCCAGCACTAACTTATCATCAATGTATAAATAGCTTCACCTATTAACCAGCACTAACCTATCATTAGAGTTGTGATAGCTACACCTTTTAGCCAGCACTAACCTATCATCAGAGTTGTGATAGCTACACCTTTTAGTCATCACTAACTTATCATCATAGTGGAGATAGTTTCACCTATTAGTCAGCACTGATCTATCATCAGAGTTGTGATAGCTACACCTTTTAGCCAGCACTAACCTATCATCAGAGTAGAGATAGCTTCACCTGTTAGCCAATACTGCCCTATCATCAGAGTGGAGATAGCTTCACCAATTAGTCAGCACTGACCTATCATCAGAGTAGAGATAGCTTCACCTGTTAGCCAACAATAACCTATCATAAGAGTGGAGATAGTTTCACCTATTCTCCAGCACTAATCTGTCATCAGAGTGGAGATAGCTTTACATGTTAGTGGAGATGGCTTTACATGATAGTGGAGATAGCTTTACATGTTAGTGGAGATAGCTTTACATGTTAGTGGAGATAGCTTTACATGTTAGTAGAGATAGCTTTACATGTTAGTGGAGATAGCTTTACATGTTAGTGGAGATAGCTTTACATGTTAGTGGAGATAGCTTTACATGTTAGTAGAGATAGCTTTACATGTTAGTGGAGATAGCTTCACCTGCATCTTAACAGATATACATTTTTTACAATAATCATATTATGTTCTTTTGTGTAAACTGGGTATCTAATGAAAAAATTGGTTCATTTTTGTGTAAACTGGGTATCTAATGAAAAAATTGGTTCATTTTTGTGTAAAATGGGTATCTAATGAAAAAATTGGTTCATTTTTCTGTAAACTGGGTATCTAATGAAAAAATTGATTCATTTTTCTGTAAACTGGGTATCTAATGAAAAAATTGATTCATTTTTCTGTAAACTGGGTATCTATTGAAAAAATTGATTCATTTTTGTGTAAACTGGGTATCTATTGAAAAAATTGATTCATTTTTGTGGAAATTGGGTATCTATTGAAAAAATTGATTCATTTTTGTGTAAACTGGGTATCTATTGAAAAAATTGATTCATTTTTGTGTAAACTGGGTATCTATTGAAAAAATTGATTCAAAGCTGATGTAGTTATGACAATTTAAATTATGTTATATAGCAGAAATCACCCCAAGGTGTCAGCATTTTCAGACCTTAATGCTTTGAGAAGGTCTCCAAGTGTGGTAGAGATTGTGTAATGACTCACATCTAGTCCAGAGCAATATTGGTTAGTGGTCTATTAGATTTTGTGATCTTTCCAAATGCAAGAATTATTTATTTATTTATTTTGGCACTACAAATGTGTGAGGTGACAGGTGGGTGCAAGAAAATAGATTGAGGCCAGTAGCTTGTACTGCTAATCCTAACCCTCATTAGAGACAACTTATTCTTAATTCTGCCATGATGACATGCGGCACTGGTCATGGTTTTGTTTATAGACTAAAATGGCTCATTCTAGAGGTGAAAGACTTTGCCTTTTCCGTACTGCTTTGAACCTACAAACCTGAACTTTGAACCCACAAGTGTAAGCATGTCAGTAGTAAATATATATGCAAGCGCTGGACCACTGAAAATTATAATAATCACTAGACCAGCAAGGTATAGGGGTGTTTTAAAAATGAAAATTAAACTTCACAAGACTACTCATATTTTTTGTGCATCGCCATCTTGCGCTGAGATATGAGAACATTAAAAGTAAAGATTAGAACATACTGGATCAGTCATACTCAATGACATAATTTCATAAAATAAAAATCACTAGACCAGTCAGACTGAAGACATTTAGCCATCTCTAAGATAAAAAGTCACATCATAAATAATGGCACAAAGCGAAATTGTTTTTAATTCAGCAGTTTTCAGAGAGGTGATATAACTATTTAAAGAGTTTAACATGGAAGTAACAATGTATCTAGAGATAATGCCTATTTCTTTACAAGTTTGGATAAAAGTGTTCACAAATAGTTGTGTTGAAGAATAACATTGAAGAGGATAAAATTGTTAACTTCTTGATTTCAAATATAAAAAGACATCTTAAATGCTGCATAAAAGAGGCAGATGTTACAGATTACATTAGATGACGATAACATTGAGATAAGCAATATTAACCCTGATAGCAAGACAGTTAAAATGGTCCAGCATGTCGAAGGAATTATGTATTTGATGTGGGTAAACAAACAAAATCTGTATTCTGCTAAATTTACAGTACATCTTGAAGATCTCAACCTTTTCAAGGTCAATCTACGACAGTTCAACCAAAACTGTGATAAAATTTATCAGAAGAAAGTTACAATTTAAACATATTGTGATACAGTATATGGAATATTTGTATTAGAATCGATCATAACAACAGCAAAATTTGCCGTAGCTGAACCAGACATAAGTTTTAAAGGATTAAAGAAACATTGCAAATTGTTGAATATAACATTACATGCTGCTAATGGTCATTATGTTGGCTCGTTGATGGTAACTAAGTTTGTCATTGAAAATATGTATTCCCGGGATGTTGGTATGGTGACAGAAGTTGCAATATCTGTCAGAGGTCCTATTGACTTTAGGTTTTCTTTAAACACTGAAAACGTACAAATTCAGGTTGCAAAATAATGACAAAGTACATCAATAGGTGACACGATCAACAGTGGCTTAAACCTCAACAATAACCAAATCAAAAATTGTACATGACCTCGTTAAGTTAACTGCTGCAACTAGTCGGTTTGTACAATGGCATGTTGATATCAAATATGTAAGATTTTGGAGGAGAAATAATATGAAATAAAACAAGACGTGGAGGAAAAAAGTTGACAATAAATTAACAGCTATTGAAGAGAGTAGAACTGAAAAAAAAGCTAATACAATCTCAGAGCTACAATAATAGATTGATGAAAACAAACAATGCACAAGGTTTGCTAACTCAGTGATTAATAGCCTTATTTAGTTCCATACAAAACTTGCAAATCGTAAGAAAAAGAGTAAATGTACAAGGGTCAGTACATGGAATTCAAAAATATTATATTTTAGCAATACAGTGGAATTTACAACCATTTGAACAGAGGACCAACAGTAATATAGATGCTCTTGAGAGTGACATGGAGAAAATAACAAAATCTCTCGAAGACTATAACACTACAAACTCAACTGGAACAGTTACAGAAACACTACAAACACTACACTATAAAACACTACACTATAAAACTACAAACTCAACTGGAACAGTTACAGAAACACTTGAATGGTAAAATGCAAGAAAATGATCAAGAAGTGAAAACGGTAATGACGGATTTAACACAAAAATGCTGACTTAAATAAAGACAACTGCCAATGTTAATAAATTGTATGAGTTGCAGAAGAAGACTGATTAAACAGATGGCTCCAAAAAGATATAGGGCGTCAAAAACAAACTTTTAATGAAAGCATGATGAACGCTTTGAAGACGACTTAGAATTTATATATTACTGATTTGAATGGTAAGTCCAAAACGATAAAACATGTTACATTTACTGAATTTGACAACAAATGTTATGCTGGGTTTGAGCAATCAAAAACGTACAAAAGAATATGTTATTCGAGAAATAATATCATTGGTGTGGTACAGTGCAGTATTGATGAAATAGCCAACAAGATAGCACGAAGAGCAAAGCATAATTTTTTATCATTCATCGCTACATAAATAATAAAATGGCTGCAGCAGGAGTAATTATTGGAGGAGCAAAAGCTGATGGCCAGGTATTTGTTGAAAGCAACTGTGTTTGCAATTTATTTCATCCAGATAGCGCTGAAAAGGAAACAGACACGATAAACCGAACAAAGAATTACAGAGAAAACTGTAGAGTTCAATGAAAGCAGATCAAAGATACTGAAATACATGAAAGAAAGATTAAGTGGACAAGGTTTGGTAACTCATTATTTAAATTACCTAATTGATGTTTTTGACCTATATGAATTTACACATTGACACCTGAGGCAATGGTATATATTCAGAACATAAGATAAATCTTGAAATGCCAAGACAATTGAAACTTATTGATTTTTACTAACTTTTTAATGATCAAGTATACTACGGGTACATATTAGGTAGACTTGTGATAGGTGTCAGTTATTATGTTGCCTAAAGGTTCCTTAAACAAAATGATTGCATGTGCAAAACACAGACACAAGGTGACTGGCACGATCTTTTTGTTTTTCGAAATATAAATAGCATAACTGTGCATCTTTCGTGACAAGTGAGTCTTCTGCACGGCCTTTATTGTTCCATTTTTAATACAATAATTGTCAGTGTGTGGTGAAAACAGCTTCTCACAGCAGGAAAAGATACCGCAAGGAGTTAAACACATCAATCAATCACATACTTACACACGACGCAACATTAAATCTGAGCAAACGTTAAAGATATCAATTCCAAAGGTAAACCAAAAACATTGATTGTGCAATGGATTTGTTTCGTCTTTATCGAGACAAGGGTTAAAGGCAACGCTAACAATGATGTGGTAAACAAGTTTAGATAGAGTGCTTGTGAAAGGCATAACTATATCTTATGGAAGTGATGATTTATTAAAATTATATGACTGCATTATCTTCATGATAAACAAAGAGGTGTTGTTATCTGATTCATTTAGAACAAATAGGATTTAATATGAAGTTACGAATGATCAATTGAGAATGTTGCGATCATGGTCAAGTAATCCACAAAATATTGGTACTGAAGGTATACAGTATGCAGTGTGTTCAAACAAATTTAGAAAGCCATCAGACTTTCATATGCCAACAGATCATTGCCAAATGTATCCTTGTGCTCTTCCTTATGATTTCATATTTAACATAACATTTTAAAAACCTTCTGAAATTATAAAAGGTTGTAACCAAAATAGTGAACTTGAAAACTTTTACCTCCAATATGATTAATTCTGAACCAATTGCACGATTGGTAAATGGCAAATATAAAAATGGAATTGCTTTGTTTTATGACTAACTTATGTTATCGACTAAATAGTCTCTATCATCGTAAGAACGCAGTTTAATTCAATTCAAATCAGTTACTGGTATAAAATCCAAGGACAGGAATAACAACAACAACAACTAAAAAAAAGTGAATTTTAAAAAAAACAGCCCACATGACAAGTGATATACATTAGATATATAGCTACATTAAAAAAACCATCTCGTTAATATCGTAATAATTCCGCTAAGTATAACTATATTTTTTCATATTCGCTCATTTATATTCATACATCAATGAGATTCTGGGTTTACTTATTCAAAAAGAGTTTATCAGTTTGTACAAATGGAAAACATATGTTATTAATAACATAATCATTCCCTCTAAGTTTAGATACAAATGTTGCATTCTCGTTTAGTATACTGAAATATGGTACTGTTTCAGCTAGTTTGATGAAAAGTTTGCCTTCAGGGCAGAAGAAGAGGGCATTCAATTAACAAATGCTCTTCATCTCCTATATTCAATCTACACAGGTGACAAATCCGTTGCTGTAACGGAATCTTTCTATGTCTACCATGTTCATTATTTAGATTATGAGAACTGATCTTGAGCTTAACAAAACTGACAACTTCTTGTCTAGAATTTTCATTAAAACTCAGTGCTATTTAGTATGACAGGAGTAAATTCATCTCCTTATACTTTGTCTTGTTATTGAATAAGCAATCTTTGTAAATCTAGAATTTTAAATAATGCATTTTTTTAAAATAAAACTTTTTTTTCTGCAAACCTTGTTTTCTTCATCTCTGTCGTCTTAAATAAATAGAGTTTGGATCTTAGCGGCAGAATCTTAAATTGGAACTCCATTGAACTCATCTTTGAAAAGTCTAGGAACTTTCTTATTTATCTGTGGTATGTTAAACACGCTGTCCGTAGAATACTCGTCAGTGTCATTCAATTGTATGTTCTCTTTCATATTGCTGTAAACGTCTTCTGTCGGTCATTAAAACTTTCATGGTTTAGATGTATTCAGGAATTAATGCAAGTTTTTTCCTGTGGTAGAGGGTACATCCTTAAAATAATCATGATGATGTAAAGAAATTTCCAAGTCTACTCCTTATATGCAACCAGTATCACTATTGTCTTCGTCCCAAATGGACGAGCCTTTTTGCTTCGCAGTAATGTCAGGTATTTCAAACAGATTTACATCTGTGGATTTTGTTTCTTCATCATTTGCCCACATAAAATTCTTTACGAGGCAGTGTTGAGACATGGTCCAACCATATACATTTATTAGCGTCTAATTACAAAATGAATGACATTAACACTGACCTTTTGTGCTGACTATAATTTTTAAATTTCTTTAAACATCGCACTTTGTCCTAGCTTCGCTATCCACATCACATTGGTTCTTTTATTTTTATTTTGCGTATATGTGCTATATCATACTGATTCTGCTACGAAATCCACTTTCAAACATTTAAAACATGTCGTAATCTATCCAAAGATCACGTCTTATGCCAGATATCTTTAAACTTGTATCATTAGCTTACCCTGGTTCGCTGTAATAGTGAGTGTGGTCTAACTTACAGTTTTCTTTTATGCATACATGTCTAAATCCTTCGAAGATCTCACAAGCATAAAATTATCTTTATTCCGCGTACCAGACATAAAGGCCATATAGTGTGTTCACGCTGAAGTGTAACGTCACATCATGTGTATACTGGTAATCATTAATGTTTGAATTAAGTGATGAACACAATTGTTCTATAACAGGCAGCGTTGTCTCATCGAATCTATCGAAGTACTCATATGGAAAGATATCGTTTCTCAGACATTTAGTTTTCGCTGTACCAAAATGTTTTATTTTCTCGACGAACTTATCTTAATTCATATGCTCTGGATTGACCAGTGAATCGAAAGCTATCTTCAAATGTAATCTTTCTTTTTATGAACATATCAACAATGAAATTCGTACTAAATGAAATGTATTTCTCAGTTATTCGGTATTATTTTTACTTTTGTCATCTAGATCATTTTTCACAGATATGGCATGTATTTGTTGAGTTTAAATGTTTTTCATCCTCCTCTTTGAATATAATGGATTTTGCATTTCTAGGCCATAATTCTTCGTGTACTATATTTGGGATCCGACCAAATTAATTGCAAAACACCTGAATGCAGTGATTACCACTGTAAATGTGTAGTCTGTTATATTTATGAATTAACGTTAGGTACATACAGAACCATAATGAAATATATTCAATTGTGTGGACTGTCCATGATATATTTGATTGCTGCATCTCAGTTTTGTTGTATGATAATATATTCAAACTGACAATAAACAATATAATTTTTTTTTTTAAATTAAAAAAAAAAAGTTTAAATGATGATAATCATTTTTAATTTTTCAACTGAGTCTTTTTCAAACCCTATATCTATTGACTTGTCTACACTGTAACATTGCTTTATGTGCAATTATAATTATTCGGGTCCATAAAAAATAGATAAAGCATTTTATTCGGACTAGCTTTTTTGCTCTGAAACAACACCCAATGCGCTTTAGAGTGAAGAAAAAATGACACGATGAATGTAACAAGTCACGTATGTATGACTTTAGCGGCATGCTTTAATCGCATGGCATTTTCATTGATTTTTGTTGGACCGCATATCTTACTCCAATGGTACCACTATTTATTACATTTATTTTTGCGCTCTACTAAATGCATATATAATCAAGGGAGTATAGTGTGATCTAGAAAATAGAGTGTATTTTATATATTGTGTTGTAGTGAGTGTATGCGTGTTATCGTGCTGTCGATTATATACTGAATAGTTGCGAAGCAACATACTCGTAGCCCCACACTGGATGGGAGTGGTTATTAAGTTTACAAGTTCTCGTATTCCCACACGAGATGGCCTTACACGACATTATAATAAACTTCACCTCTCTATATGCTCATTTATTTAGCTGTACACGATAACACAAACAAATATAAACGGACTTTTATCAAACCAACTTTTTTGATATATCTATAAAATACCTTGAATATTTCCAGTTTAGTATTTTTTTCCCGAATAATAATAATAGATTTAACCAAACTTAGCATGTGAGTATGTTTGAGACAAATAAATGACATTAGGTTCGTGGGCAAAGCCCAGGACAAAGACTTTTGTATTCCACTTGCAGGTATCTTGTGAATATGTTAACTCAAACATACAAGAAAATACATTTGTTACCAAATTTGGTATGTTCAAATTTGTATAAAAAATATCAGAGATGGTTTCAATACTCAGCAGTTGAAAAGAATCAAATGATAGAAGAAGCAGACTGGATTTCTAATAATTCTTTTCCGCTACTTGAGCCTCAGTCCTTGCGAGGGACTAATGCTACTGTTGTTGCTTCAAACAGCAGTCATCGACGGATTAGTATGAAGTATAATTTATGCAAACTTGATAAACAGTCTTAGCAATGTTGGATATTTAAATAGTTGTCCCCTTTGACGTAGTCTGTTATTTATTACAATCATTATGTGGAGAAACAAAAAAGGTCAGTTTGCAGAGATATTCCTACATTTATGTAAAAAAATAAGCAAAGTAATTTCACATGTTTTTATTCATCTGAATTTGTTTAATACAAAATAAAATACAAAAAAGCATGATTCTAGAAGAAGACTTAGTTATTGGAACATTGAGCGTACCGGTTACGGAACCTTGCGTACAGATCAATAATTTTACTTCCGGAAGTGTCTGCATTCGGAATACCTTTATATTTTCCCTTATCGTTTATGACGGTTGCTGATTAAATTTTGTTGAATTCATTGGGTTTCTCGATTTCTGCCTTAGCTTCCAAAATGTCAGACAGAAAGGCAGAATTAGAGAGAAAGAAGCAAAAGCTCGAGCAGATGCGTAAGGAGCGACAGGAGAAGGATAAAATACGTAAATTAAAAGAGGTAAAACATAAGTACAACCGTAAAGTATGACGAGTCAGAAATCGATGAATTTGCAGCTGCTGTCAAATGTCAAGCGTGGAATTTGTCAACTTTCTTTCAGATTTAGTATTCTTGATAGGAAACATAGCCATACACTGCCTTTTGCTTTTAATAAATTCTGTACTAAGACAGCAATAATGATCATAAATTAATGTTTGCATAAATTATCCAAATATCGATTGCCCTCAGACAGTCGGCCTACGATGAGTCATCTACGATTCGACAGCAGTTATTGTGCAAATAGATAAGTACAGAGAGAGAGAGAAGTGTGTGTGTGTGTGGGGGGGGGGGGAGGGGGCTTTAACTCCTCATGCTTCATTGTTCTTGTATTTTGATAATGAAAATTTAAAGTATGATGACATTGAGTGTACCAATGAATTTCATTAAAAATCAACTAAAACACATGGTAATTCGTCTAAGTGCCAATAGCATTCGCTAATCCTGCAGGCAGTTTGTATCTCCTTCCGATTTTCAAAAGAAAAAACCAAAAAGGATTTAAAAATGCACAAAACTTAGTCATTTCATTAATTAATTTTATAATTTCTAACCTGATTGTAGCTAAGGGGTCCCTAATAATGTCGTCTTCTTTGCATTTAAAATGAAATGGGAGTTTCTATACTAACACGGCATCCATATTTGCAAGGGTGAGTCTACTTTGATGGTTTTTGTATAATGAAGTTGCAATTCTTCAAACTACTTACAGTGCATGTTTTCAACTTTAAGGGCTTATATTTTCCCTTTCTGTAATTTTTAAAATTGTTTCAGAAAGTATTAGAACTAGAAACTAAAAATACTGGATACAGATGATGCCATGTTTACCTTCTATGTATGTTTTGTCCGAAGAACACACCCCTTCACTGAAAATATACTTTTCCAGGAACCAAAAAATGCACCTGAGCAGGCTTGTTGTTTGCACTGAAAACTTCCATTTGCTTTGAAATGCAAAGAAGTTGACAGTGGTAGAGATCACCTTGTAACATTCTGGTTAGAAATTAATAAATGAAGTTACTAAGTTTTATGCATTTTTTATATCCTCAAGGCTTTTCATTTTTTAAATAAGAAGGGGGGGGGGGGGCTACAAAATTGCCAGTGTATAGGCGTTGGGGAATACTATAAGGCATGTGCAGTTACTTATGTTTTATCCGCAATGACTTCAGACATATGATGGTAAGTTCTTAGTTCAGGTGGACAGGTGGGTGGAGTTGCAGTAAGCAGGATTGTCACAAGTTTGTGCGGGATGAAATGGTGCCTCGGGTGAGTGTCACCCTTGGCAACACCTATTCTTGTAAACACTACTGCAAAATGGCCACCCACCAACCCCACCCCCCACTGCCCATATCATCCGCCCCTTATGACAGCCCTGACAGTAAGGTCAATTGGCATTGGTGAAAATGTAACTAAGGTGTAATATAGCTTAAAAATATATAGAAAGCTTAAAAAAAAATTATATTTTTAACAGAACACCAAACCAAACACATAACTATATAGCAGTTACAAATTGCACTGTTTGTGATCAAGGTCTGCTTAGAATAGCGCTTTATGGCTTTATTGATTGAATATAAATGGAGATAATGTATTTGATAAATACATGGAGGGTTGTACAATTTATAAATCTGCTAATTCAAGACTTTAAACAAGATCTATTATAAAGTTCAGAATTAATCAGGCTTTTCATAATATTTCCACATACATAATTGATTGCAATGAATATATATGCTAGTTTCAGTACAAATTTCCAAGGTCTGTTCAGGTCTAGAATTTAGTGTACATTTTTTAGTAGCCAGAAGGACAAGTAGATTTAGAAAATTTACTAGTCTGAATCTTCACTAGTTCTTCTGACAAAACAATTTCAGACACATAGAGATTTACTAGCTCTCAGACAAATTAAATTATGAAAACTGCTAGTCCAATAGCAAATTTTCTAACCTTTGGCGATTGGACTGCTGCTGTTTTTGAACCCTGCTATTTAATCTGTTCATAATAAATATATAATTTTGTAAGGTTGTCATCATTACTAACACATCCTTGTACAATTTAGCTCTATTTCTTACTTAAAATTGGTGAGGTGGTTTTACATGGTATGTGCAGTATTTAATAGTCTGTAGTACTAGCTTCAGCAGAGTTGAAAATGACTAGTGTTGGGGCTATTCTACATGTTCTAGAACTTAAATTTAAGAGGGAAATTCCGATCTTCTTTTGAAACAGAAAAGGGGAATTTTCAGAGTATACTGTAGGAGGTTTTTATTGAAGAAGTAAAGGTAGGGCTTCAAAATACAATGCACAATTTATGCATATTCGACTGATTTGTAAGTGCAAATCCTGCAATCAGATGTTCTGTATCCTGTATTTATGTACCCTTTGAAGTCTTCCATCCAGTAAGGTTGTGAAATATAAATTTCTTGTTGTCAGCACTCAGTGTCAGCCACACTGTCACTTTGAGCTCTGAGGTTCAGTACATGTGTCCTTTTAGTTATACACTGGTAGTGAACCTTTTGATGCTGGTGACAGTAGATATTCTGTCTGGTAATAAACATAACTTTTATGGACAATATGCTTACATATGCATTGATGAATAACACATTAGACGTAGTTATATCCTTATCAGAGTCCACACAAGGATGACACCAAAATGTTGACTAGACAGGAAATGACATGAGAGTCAGTTTTGTTTGTTTTTTTGGTATTGTAAATAGTAAATAGTCATAATTAGCTGGGTCTGATGCAGAGATAAGTTGCTTTTTCTGAATGAATGGGATGACAGATGTTTATTATGCAGGCATATAGGTAGGAGACATTGAAGTCCCTAGACTATCCAGTGGGAGAATTCTGGATGTTCTGGAGAAGAAATTGAGCATATAATACACTGGGACATATGTTAACATGAAACCCTGTAGATAGATAGATGTACTTGCAATATGAATAAGTGTAAATCTTACCAGTGTGTGATGCGTTCATATAATGTTTTTTCTTGTGCAACAATAAAATATATGATTGAATTTTCAATAAATTTCTTAACAAATCAAGGAGGAATGTAGTTGGGCACAATAATTTATAGATGGTAGAAAGAATGTTTGTTTAAGTTTGTATTTCTGCCTTTAATGCAGACAGATGAATATGTCAGTAAAAGTAAACAAGCTCCCAGTCAAGACCTGAGGGTTGAAACAGAAGAACTTCTTCGAGATCTTGGGATTCCTCCATCAGGTAAATAAATGTATATATGAACTTATAACCCTTTAATGCTTTATGTTTTGCATGTGAAACATGTTGCACAAAGCACAACATAGTGGTCACTTTACCTGCACATCCATCCATCTATCTCTTCATGCATTCATCCAGCTGAATTTACGGTTAGATTGGTGGTATTTTTTGGTAAAGGGCATTATCTCCTATTGCAAAGAATACATCAAGATTATGTGCACAGCTTAAAGTTGATTAATTTACTGAACAATTTACCAGACAATGTTTAAAATGCACAAAAAGACGTAAAAAAAAAATTAAAAATGTTGTTGCTTCTACCTTACACAGGTTTATTGCCACAGATAAGTGGCTAACTTATATGTCCTTCATATTTTCACTTGGTTAGTAAGATATTTTGCTGTGACATAATAATTTTTGTTTGGAAATAATTAAATATTAAGATTTGTTTCAAATGCGTGGACTGTTCCCCAAAATAACATTTTGATAATACAGACATTTGTATATTAAAAATATAATTATATGAAGGATTGTTGCTTGAATTTTACAAATACAGAGACCCCAGTGTTTCAGACAAGGAAGATACATTTTTTGTATATGGTTACCCTTAGGGCAACATAACTACAAAGTTTTATGAATTTCCTCCAAGTGATTGAAGAGATATGCTTATGGACAGACAAAGGGTATCGGAATATCCAGATGCTTTTTAAAAAAGTGTGGGGATAAATAGGCCCCAGATTTTTATCTGTTTGTTGTCTTACCAAGTGCAGAGGCTCTTTTCACGAATGTTTGATACAAAAATTCTTAAAGTTTGTTAATGAAATTTGATGATTTCTATCTTGATACAATCTTGAATGATTAAAGATTGAAAGTTTTTGATAAGTTATACTTGAATGTTATTTGTAATGAATACAAATGTAAGATTTAACCAATTTATATACAGACTTTTGAAAAAGAGCTAAAAAAAGTTGATGCTTCTGGTATCACAATTTATAAAGAGTAATGTAAAAAATGTGAATTTGTAGCTTTATAACAGCATGTTGTGATATTTTCACAATTTTATTTTAAAAATATTAACTTGAATTTTGATAAGATGTGGAATGCATTTTTTTCAATAACTAAACATATTCACCAAATTTCAGGTGATGCCCCCTCTGGGGAGTCCAATGACAGTAAAAGAGTTGTCACCTCTCAGGAGAGTCATGAAGTCATTGCCATTCAGCATTCCATCAAACCAGGGTAATATAGCTGCAGTTACGCAAATCTTGATACTGGTTTTGGCACCCTGACCAGGAATTTATCAAACACAAACAAGGTCTTGTACTTTTCAAATAGGAACAGAGATGTTGACCTTTTGTCCTCCATCTTGCTTCAGAACCTAAATGATAGCTATATATGGTCATCTCTGTGTCTACTGTTCTGCTTCTATCAAAACAAACTGAGTTGGTTTCACTTTGATTGGATCAGTAATGTCATATGACCGTAAACAAAGTTCACTAAAAGCATGAACAGTGGTATAACTTTCATTCTGTGAGAAAGAAGTATTTTTATGTGAACTCAATGAAAAAACTTCATGATGATATACCACAAGAGAAAATCTGAAGTTTTGATAGAATATGGTTTGTATAACAAATTTTGACTATATATTTCAAGGATTTTACATGTATTACCTTTATCTTTTATTTTATATACCTTTTATGAGAATTTTAATATCTTTTATTTTATATACCTTCTAGAGAATTTTAATATCTTTTATTTTATATACCTTCTAGAGAATTTTAATATTTTTACCCTTTATATTC
The DNA here is from genome assembly GCA_029931535.1 of Margaritifera margaritifera. Taxonomy (NCBI): domain Eukaryota; kingdom Metazoa; phylum Mollusca; class Bivalvia; order Unionida; family Margaritiferidae; genus Margaritifera; species Margaritifera margaritifera. The sequence continues at coordinate 6,661,991 of JAQPZY010001655.1, read as the reverse complement.
TATTGTTTACTTGTTCATGTGTACATTTTTTGGCATGGTTTATCCTCATAAAAATTTTGCTCAATTCTTCATTTTTACATTTTTAGAACTTTGTTTTTAATTGGCACCATATAGCCATTACTGTGCTGAGGTTCTGTTAAATGCTAATACATACATACATGACAGTAGTAGGGGTAGGTAGTGTTGTGAACAACTTAGACACATATCTATCATCGCTGTATGTTATAATAGATCAGGGTTTATATTATTATGTTACACCACAACAAGGTTAGATAAAGCAGCCAAATCTACCCTGCAGTCACCCATTTCCGAATGGAAGACTTTCTGTACTGATTTCAGATATTATATAATAAATCAGCTTGTTCTTCATACTTGGCGCGTGGAATGAAAACTCCACAAAAAAGCTTCAATACATTAAACCCAGTATGTGTTGGTAGATCAGGGTTTGTCTGTATTCCACACCATGACAATGGTAGGACTTTGTTGTGCTACCATTGTCCTTGAGTCCGTCCATGCATCACACCTTGGTAAAATTGTGTGTTTTTGTCATTTCAGGCACTGTAACATGGGATGAACACATTTTTAGTTGTTTGTGATTTGGGTCTATTCTGTTTGTAGTTGGATGAGTTATGCATGATGTAGTATGGTAAACGGCTAGTTTCTTTATTCAGCGCTAAGTTACGTACCAAGCTGACAGTTGTGAAGGTGGCAGAGACAAGCATTCCCCCAAGAGAAAGTGTTGCATACAGCAAGGAGACACAGACTGTGGGGTTGGAGCCACAAGAGAAGGATGGTTAGTACACGTACCATACTAAGATAAAATATTTCCTTTTGTTCATTTTTAGAAGCGAGTATATAGGAATATTAGTCACTAATGTAGAGTTTACTGTATCACACCATGTGTGTATCCATCCATCCTTCAGCATTTTGATGTGTCTGTTTGTCTACCATGTCCAGGTTGTAACTATTATGTCAATACACATGTGTCGATCAAACTTGCAGTGTGGGTACATTTTAGGTTTTTGATGTAAAGTGTGTTGTTGTGACCTACTTGTCAGGGTTTATTCACCAATACAACACAAATTGTATTTAGACTCTAATTCCAATATTTTCAACCTATTGTCATTCAAATTGCAATGTGAGTGCATATTGGGATAAAGGTGTCTAGCACCAAAACTGGATCATTGTAATCCTTTAATTAAGGTACATTCAATATTACTTAAAAATACCGTAGACTATTCTAAACCAGTCCCTCTGTGCAGATTGGACACATATTCAGTACACCATTCTAATACTAATTACAACTCTTTATAATGGACACTTCTGTCAAATGGCAGAAATGTTTGATTACATATTTAGGACAGTTTTAATCTACTTCCTTAAATATAGTGACTCATTTAAAACAAAAAGAAGCAGGAGTATCTTGTAAGGGAGTTCTAATGGTCCCTCTGGGTCTGGTCTGTATCTTGTAATGGAGTTCTAATGGTCCATCTGTGTCTGGTCTGTATCATGTGATGGAGTTTCAGCAATCCCTCTGGGTCTGGTTTAAATTCCGAGCTTTGAACAAGGGTCTAGATTTTCTTGACTTGGTTGTTAAAAAAACTTCTAGCTAATCATCATAATTAAAGCTACCGGTATTTTAATTCATCACCGTTTCTTAAAACAGTTATTCAGTCATCATTTATAAAAGCAAAAAATGCTCTTGTTTGTTGATATATTTATTTATTATCATAATTTTGGAGAATATCTATAAAGACAATTTGTAATAAAAATGTTGCATGTAAACTTGTATGTATAACTAACTTTAAACAGCAGTCACTCACTACAGTTGTTAGCTTTTTTATCAGCATTGCTAACCTGCTATTCACTATGTACAAAGATTTTTCTGCAAGTGTTGGTTTGCATCAGTATAAATTAGCCTTCAGGTCTCTGGGTCAACAATCAAGGACAAGGACCCTGATTTGCTATTGCAGGGAGTTGATCTGTTGGAGTCTATTTACTTATCACAAGAGGAGGATGCATATATTTGCATGTATTGTGTTTCCTGCATTATAAACATTTTGAACAGCAAAAATCTCCTTGGATCTTAAATCTGTGGACCCTCTTGATAGATCACTATCACATTTATCTATGAAGCAAGGCACAATTTTTTAAAAAGCAACAAGTCATTTTAACATTTCAAGGGGGCATCAAGAAAATTTGATTGGTCAAGCAAGTTTTAATACTGAACATGGAGTGAAACAAGTGCCATGGATGAATTGGTCATATAGGGGACTAATTCAAAAATGAATTCAGTTTAACTGTATCTATTGCAATTTTTTGTGCAAATTGACCATGTATGGGGGATATTCCTGTGTTGGTTATATACTATATATGTGTTAAGACCTCTACAGTATACGCATGGTATAGAATATGTACTATAGTATTTTACAAGTACTATATTGTACATAATACCCACACATGCCTCAGTAAGCTCACATCCCTCGTTTTGGTAAGACTTGTCCCAAAAATAGCCACTTGTAAACATACATATCTCGATCCTAGTATACCTTGTGGGAGGAAGCAGCCATTTAAATTCACCTAGAACATGGTGATTTTCTCATAACCAATTGCTCTGCATGCATGGTGTATTGTTACTACTTTACTTTGTGGGTTAAATCAGTCATGGAAAGAGATCTAACATGTGTTTTATTTGGCATAACCATATTGGGAGAGAGCATGAACCCCCAGAATGGAGAGCTTATTACATTAACAAAGGGAGCTAACTCTTCTAATATGTGCTTGCATGATGGTTGCACTGTTTATAACATCATTAGTGTGTGCTCATGATAATCTGTAACATCATGAACTTAACCCAGTTATCATTTTTTAGTGCACAGTTATGGTAGTATGTGGAATATGGTGTTAGAATATGTGCATCATCAGTGTTTATGAAGGGGTAATGATAATACTATATTCTACATGTATAGTGTGTATCCAATTGTCATTAATGCAGGCTAAAATTTGTTTACACATACTGTACTGTCATTGCTGCATAATGTACTGCCAGATCTGCCATTCAGTAATATACTGGCAGATCTGCCATCACATAATGTACTGGCAGATCTCAATGTGCAATGTTCTGGCAGATCTGTCACTGCATAATGCACTGGTGGATCTGTTATTGCATAATATACTGGTAGATCTTTCACCACATAATGTACTGGCAGATCTCATTGTGCAGTGTACTGGTAGATCTCATTGTGTAGTGTACTGGTAGATCTAATTGTGCAATGTACTGGTAGATATCTCACTGCATAATACACTGGTAGATCTGTTATTGCATAATGTACTGTCAGATCTATCACCACATAATGTACTGTCAGGTCTGTTGCCACATAATGTACTGGCAGATCTGACACCACATAATGTACTGACAGATCTCATTACACAATGTATGACAGATCTGTTATTGTACAATATAGTGGCAGATATGTCACCACATGTATTTGCAGATCTGTCCTCACATAATGTTCTGGCAGATCAGTTATTGTGCATATGCACTGGCAGATCTGTCACCACATAATATACTGGCAGATCTATCACCACATAATATACTGGCAGATCTATCACATAATGTGCTGCTGTTGCACAATGCACTGGTTGATCTGTCATTTCACAGTATACTGGTGGTTCTGTTATTGCATAATGTACTAGCAGATCTGTTTATACATAAAATGGTGGCAGATTTTGCCATCACCTAATATGCTGGCATATCTTTTTGTGCATAATGTACTGGCATATATGTCATTACATAATGTATTGTTAGATCTGTCATCATATGATATACTGGCAGATCTGTCATCACATACTATACTGGTAGATCTACGATCACATATTATACTGGTGGATCTCTCATCTCCTAATGTGCCAGCAGGTCTGTTGTCATATAATGTGCTGGTGGATCCATTGCTGCATAATATATTGGCAGATCTGGTACATAAAGTGCTGACAGATATGTTGATGCTTAATGTAATGGTAGAACTGTTGTTGCATAATATACTAGTAGATCTGTCAACACATAATATACTGTTGGATCTGTAAACAAAATGTAATTGCAGATCTGTCAGCACATACTTTACTAACAGATCTGTCATTGTATAATCCACTATTGGATCTGTTGCCATATAAGTGGTGGAAGATCTGTTGCTGCATGATGTCCTTCTAGATCTGTCATTGCATGGGGTGCTGCCAGATGTGTTATCACATGATGTTCTGGTAGATTCATCATTGAACAATATGCTGGCAGATCTGTCATTACACAATGTACTGGCAGATATGTCATCACGTAACATACTGGTGGATCTGTCATAACATAATGTGCTTGCAGATCTGTTGTCAAATAATGTAATGGCAGATCTGACACCATATAATGCACTGGTAGATCTGTCATCACATAATGTAATGGCAGATCTGTCAGCACATAATATACTGGTAGATCTGTCATCACATAATGTAGTTGCAGATCTGACATCACATAATGTATTGGTAGATATGTCATCACATAATGTACTGGTAGATCTGTCATCACATAATGTATTGGTACATCTGACATCACATAATGTACTGTCAGATCTGACACCACATAATGTACTAGTGAATCTGTCATCACATAATGTGCTGGTGGATCTGTCATAGTATACTTTATTGGTCGATCTGTCATCACATAATGCACTGGCCGATCTGTTGGCACATAATGTACAGGTAAATCTGTTATCACATAATGTACTGGCTGATCTGTTGGCACACAATGTACTGGTAGATATGTCATTGAATAATGTACTGGCATATATGTTGGCACATAATGTACTGGCAGATCTGTTGGCACAAAATGTACTGGTAGATTTGTCATTTCATAATGTAATGGTAGATATGTCATCATATAATGTACTGGCTGATCTGACATCACATAATGTTCTGGTAGATCTGTTGGCACATAATGTACTGGTATATCTGTCATTGCAAAATGTACTGGCAGATCTGTCATCACATAATATACTGGCAGATCTGTCATTGCATTATGACCAGCAGATAACGACCTACTCTGTTTGTTCTACTTTTGATTTTGAGTGAAGAGTGCAGATACTGATCTGCTAGCACAGTATGTGCCGGTAGGTCAGGGATGATGGTATTTTTTTTAAGTGGGCATGTGTTAAATGTGCTTAATTGTTTTATTATTTTCATAAAAATTATTTAGAAATCTGATTGAATGAACAGGTCACACACACACTCAACAATTATACAATGTATTGGTTTCCCCACAGTGATTTCAGCTCTGCAAAATGGTTTGTGTTCATGTTGGGAGGATATATTTAGATCATGGTATGAAAATAATAAAACAATTGTGCGGTTTTGGTGTGATCAATACATTTTTTTTCAGTTTCGATGTATGACATATTTTATTTTTTTATGTATAAAGTATTTGCAGAGCTTCACTTTGGCCAATATCATATTGCTTCTCTTTGTCCAATATCATATTGCACAGCTCAATAAAACAATGTATTGAACTTAACAATGTAAGAAAAGTGCATAATTGTATAGTACTATGTGCATTGCATAAAAATGTAGGCACTGTACCATTTTTGGTTTTAATGTTTTTAAAAGAACTGTACCTGCCAAGGTATAATTCAGTTGCATTTCCACTGTACATATTGGCTATGTATAATAGAAACATAGTATTTGAAAGTTTAGGTATGTTTATAGTAGTAAAGTGCATTTTATATATGCATGTTGTGCACATTCAAAGTTAGATCTATAGACTGGTATTTTTTTTAGTATAATTTATATGGCAAAAGATTATATCAACATAATAACATAGCTGACTCAATAGAGTTTAGCATATGGATTCTAAGATTGATCTACAGACTGGTCTTGTTAGTATATTTTAGACAGCTCCTAGCAAAAGGTCATATCAATATGATAACATGCACACTAGTATATGAGTTCATAATACTTTTAATCATTTCATTTTGCAACAGTTTAGTACATAAAGCATTCATTGAATTTTTTATCATTCTTTCCATAGCACAGTTCAGTACATAACATGGTCAGCAGTTATGGACCCCAAACAACACATTATAGCAAGGTTCCTCTGTACTTTTCAGCTTTCAAGATTCTTATGTTACAATGGAAACAAACTTTAGCATAAGTAGTACAAAAATTGAAATTACTGGACTATTGGGTACTAGCATATGTAGTATATAAATTAAGATTAGTGGACCAAAGGGTACTAACATAAGTAATATAAAAATTGAGAGTGTTGAACCATATGGTACATTCAGTAGGACTCTTTTAATAAGCTGTGGACTGGGGGTACATGACTCTTTACTGTTTACCAGAAGTCAGGTACAGTATATGCTGTGAACAGCATAGTGCTTCAACAGATCAGGGTATATGTGATTCATTGTACAGATGATTTCCCTGATCAGTCAGTGCACTGTGTGCAGGCATTCAAGTGAAATTCGTAATTTTACTTGCCTGTTTAAATTTTCACTTTCTGTGCTGAACAGTGTTACAGATATCAGATTTCTTCTTTCCAAATGGTTTTTCTACATCTGAATCTTTGCTTGCCCATGTCAAAGTGAACTTGCCCAGGGCAATGGGCAATGGGAATTTCAAAGGCCTGGTGTAACAATAGGTCCGGGAGAATACTATTCATATGTTGCTCTGTGTTTTACCTGAGTAAATATGTTAACTAGACAATGATTTTACATCACATATCCTTACAGTTGTAAAATCTTCAAAAGCAAAATTATTAAGGAAAGAATTCTTTTGATTCCATCCAAATAGGTGGACATAAACACAGTGAGTAGTTTTCTGTCATTTGTCATTGATTGGACTGATATTTATCCTAGTTAACTGTTGTAAGTATTCTTTATATTAGAATGTGCTGCTTCATGCTTACTTAGTGTTGTTTAATTTGTAAACTTTCATCCTTTGCTGTAGAAACATTCAATGATTTTATATATTTCCTTTTGTTGTTCAATATTGAAGTCTTTATCTTAGTATGGAGTTTAATAAAATATTATTATTGTGTTTTTGAAAGCGGAAATGTTTAGATTTTGAGTACAACCATCTATCTCTGTGGGTTAGTGATAGCAAGTAATCAGCATGCTAAATGTTGTTGATGGATTGTGAAGGCATGGAGCACTGTCAATTTTTATCTGACAGGAGGACTGTCAATTTTTATCCGACAGGAGCACTGTCAATTTTTATCTGACAGGACCACTGTCAATTTTTAGCCAACAGGAGCACTGTCAATTTTTATCTGACAGGAGCACTGTCAATTTTTATCTGACAGGAGCACTGTCAATTTTTATCCGAGATACAAAAGAGTTTTGATATTGAAAGGTTTGTTTTATTGGGTTGACACATTTATATCACTTTTTCTGGGAACTTCATTTTGTATGGTGATTTTGCATCAATATGTTTTACTTTAACTTCTCAATTTTAATAAATGTGACTTTTCGTATTTGGTCAAATTCACAGTAGAATTGTTTACAGTAAGACATAGAAGTAAATTCAGTATTTAGAGTGTTATACCATTATTGAGTCAAAAATATATTTACACACCTGAGAGTGCCTTTTTACAAAACATTTGATCATGTCCCATTTTATATCCTTACAACAAGATATAAATCATGGAAGAATACGGAAAATATCACATAGACTTTTTGACCTATATGCAGAACTGAATTGTTTATAGTTTACATATCTTTTTCATGAAATGTAATGGAAAAGAAAGGAGATTGTTTTTTTTCCTGATTAGAACAAGTAAAAAATGTCTGTGTTTCCTGTAGCTTGACTTGTCCTCCTCAAATCCTGTTGACTCCATTTTCTTTTCTGACATCAGATTTTTGAGTGAATGTTATATCCAGAAATTTTCAAAATTGTCTGTTCCAGATTTTTTTGTTTTCATTTCAGTATTTTGTATTTACCACTTGGAATACTCCATGGTTATTAAATTTGACAATCAGAGCTTACTGAGAAAATATGAATTCATGTTCTAAATAAAATTTATAAGACAAAAGTCTAATTACTGACCCAAATATATTCAAGCCTGTTGCAGGAAACACATAAGTTTTTTGTACTTTGACTGTAATTCATTGTTATATTCTTTATTTCTTCCATCTTTCCTTTAATCAAGTCTACAGTAGAACTCTGATAATCAAAACTCACTGGGAGCATGATAATTGTTTGGATAATTTGTCATTTATTTAGCCAGGATGTACTTGAAAAGTTTGTTTACTTTAAATTTGGAGAAGTTCTTTCAATCCAGATGAAATACTACAATTGGTAATTGGTGCTTGTGTAATGAAGGGGTACATGTGACATAGTGATTCAAATTTGTGTTAAATTGTTTTGCATATTTTGCAAGCATTCTTCTCTCAATTCTAGAAAATGCAGATATGATCAGCTGCAAGCATTCCTGTGACAGTTCTAGAAAAATACAGATACAATTTTCTGGAAGTATTTGTCTGTCAGTTCTAGAAAAGGCAGATATGGTCTGCTGTAAGCATTCCTCTGTCAATTCTAGAAAAGACAGGTACAATTTACTGCAAGCATTCCTCTGTCAATTCTAGAAAAGACAATTACGATTTACTGCAAGCATTCCTCCGTTAGTTGTAGAAAAGACAGGTACGATTTACTGCAAGCATTCCTCTGTCAGTTCTAGAAAAGGCAGACACAGTCTGCTGCAAGCATTCCTCTGTTAGTTATAGAAAAGGCAGATACAGTCTGCTGCAAGCATTCCTCTGTCAGTTCTAGAAAAGGCAGATACAGTCTGCTGCAAGCATTCCTCTGTCAGTTCTAGAAAAAGCAGATATAGTCTGCTGCAAGCATTCCTCTCTTAATTCTAGAAATGGCAGATACTTCAACCGCATTAAATATCACTATATCTCTGATCCCCTTTTTTTATTCTCTTTGAAATAAACCATTTATTACAATTCTTCTTTTTTGCATTGATTTTTTTAAAAAATCTTTTTTAATTTGTAACTGAATTCTTTTTATTTTAGATTTGGCATAAATGTAGCCTGTCTTTATTTATAACTGTCACTTAATTTCTTCATATAAAACATATAAAATTTAAATGCATTAAAAAACACATAGTTGTAAAGACAATAAGGATGGAATATAAATTGTTAATTTGTAATTACAAAAAGAAATGCAAGCCATTATATGTGGGGTACTTTTCTTAAAAAGGAGGATCATATTTTCACAAATCATCCATCTATCAAAATCTGACAGCTTTTTTATGTCAGTAATAATAGCAACTCCAAATAGAGAATCTAGAATGCAGGAATCAGTAAATTCAAAAATGTGTGATCAGAAGTAAGAAACAAAAAAGAAGAGTATATGGCATCAAAATATTTCTGAGATCAATGGAAAATGTACAACAAAGCGAGCATTTTTTGTGTTCGTAAAACTTAGCAATTTTGTTCAAAAACAGGATTTTTATTTTGGCTTGTTATAATTTAGCATTTGTGGATATAGAAAGGTAAGAACATTTAAGGTGGTAAATTTTGAAACTGCTAAACCACAAAAATTTCTCCACCACTAAAATTTTTTGACAAATTATGATTCTATGTACTTTTTAGAATGAACACATTGCATTATTTTTCAGATGTTAATTTCATACTAAATATACAGATTTGTTTATTAATGCTTGCATTAGCAAAAGGACCTTGGGACTACTACGGTGAGTTTGTTTTCTAAACTTGGCACACTTATATTTGTCCCACCAGAATAAGCATGGTGAGATATAGGGATCACTTATCTGGTGGTAATGGCGGCAGTCTTGAGAGTCAAGTCTTCTACATCAGTCACTATATTCAACTAAAACTTTATGGTAGTATTACTTGAAGTCTAAAGTTCAATCCTTGATATGCTAAGAATTCCTACTTTGCCTACATAAACAGAAAGCTTCATCATTCTAATGACCAGCACATGTGAGACATTGTGTTCTGTTGAACCCTTGTTTTCTTTTCTGCTCAACAGCTTAGTATAATCATTGTTACCATAGTGATTGACACTGGATCTTAAGTATTCATTGTTACCATAGTGATTGACACTGGATCTTTTAGCATTCATTGTTCCCGTAGCGATTGACACTGGATCTTTGGCATTTATTATTACCGTAATGATCGCCACTGAATCTTTAGCATTCATTTAGGAAATATTCTAAAGTCATTTATTTTGTGTCAATCATCAGGGTTTTGTGAATGTCAATCAATCATCAGGGTGTAATGTACATCAATCTTTAGGGTTTAGCAAACAATATTACATTTCTTTTTGGTTCATAATTAAGGGAAGATAATTCTGTTGTCTTCATTGATAATAATTGTTCAATACGCCTTTACATTTATGGTGTGTTGCAACCATGAAATCCGTGAAAATTGCTACCCAGCAAATAATAATGAATTTTCAGTAGCATTTAATTTAAGAAGTTAGAAGCATGGTACAGTTGATCAAAGATAGCTATAATGTATAATGTCTTCCTTATTACTATTAAGAAAACAATTCATTACATTCTTTTATTTTCTATCAGGATTTATACTTTCATTTTGAAAAAATCGCATTATTGTGTTACTTTCAGAAAGATTTTTCTTTTATCATTCTTTTATACACATATTCATTTTGGTAGACTCTTTTTTTGTTTTTGATTCGTTGAAGAAAAAGTATATCCAAAAGTTGAAGTTTAATTAAGCATGTTTTTTTTACAAGTCTAAGTCTGTTGTAATTTACTTGCTTTTGTTAAGTAGGGTTCTTTACAGGTCAAAATGTGTCATAATTTACTTGCCTTTGTTAGGCAGGTTTTTTTATATGTCTAAGTGTGTCGTAATTTACTTTCCTTTGTCAAGCAGGTTATTTTACATATATAAATGTGTCATAATTTACTTGCCTTTGTCAGGCAGGTTATTTTACATGTCTAAATGTGTCATAATTTACTTGCCTTTGTCAAGCAGGTTATTTTACATGTCTAAATGTGTTATAATTTACTTGCCTTTGTTGCATTAAGCTTAATTTAAAGATTTATTTTGCCTTGTATCTAGGTTGGGGGTTTAGTTCAAATTACCATTAACAGAGGCCAGAATCTGGATTACACAGAGCAGGTTACTATAAATGATAGTATTTTCACATCAGCAATTTTTATTTTTTGGAAATTGATCAAATTCATCATACCATATTTGACATAATACTCACAGAGGGCACCTAAAAATTATTATTGGGTTAAATATTTTGAGTTTGGAGCTCATCATAATAAGTGCATCTTAATCATATGAAAAATGTCCCCATCATGTGTCTATACATACTTGAAGAGTTAGCTCCCTTTGTGTTGGGAGCTCTCCATGTTCGATGTGCATTCTCTCTCCTAATTTGGTCATATAAAGAACATGGTAGATTTGTTTCCGAGATTTACTTAACTCATAAAGTTAAGTGGAAATGAAACTTGAGACATGCAGTGTGGGAAGTTCCAAGAATATTAGGATGTTCTGAAGGTGGGTTTTAGCACCTGCTTCCCTCACAAAAGGCATGCTGAGGTCAAGAAATGTGCACCTAGTAAGGGGTATTTGTTTTGCTTGTTTTGACCAAAAAGAGGGATGGGTGTGTGCATATTATGTCATGTATGGGTATTACATCACATGGTATTTATGACTTGACATTATGGATATTTTATGCTGTGAAGCATTTCAAGACTGTGAAATAAATTTCTCAAAAAATTTAAATGTTTCATTACATTTCCCTTAATTTTATACTTGGTAAAATTTTCTATTTACAGTAATTTCTTTGCTTTTTGAATTTTACAACAGAACAGAAAAGATCCTATATATTGTTAAAGAACAGGAAAGATCCTATATATTGTTAAAGAACAGAAAAGATCCTATGTATTGTTAACGAACAGAGAAGATCCTATATATTGTTAAAGAACATAAAATATCCTATGTATTGTTAAAGATTAGAAAAGATCCTATATATTGTTAAAGAACATAAAATATCCTATGTATTGTTAAAGAACAGGAAAAATCCTATATATTGTTAAAGAACATAAAAAATCTTATGTATTGTTAAAGAACAGGAAATATCCTGTGTATTGTTAAAGAACAGAAAAGATCCTCTGTATTGTTAAAGAACAGAAAAGATTCTATGTATTGTTAAAGACTTGAAAAAATCAAAAGTATTGTTAAAGAACACAACAGATCATATGTATTGTTTAAGAACAGAAAAGATCTAATGTATTGTTAAAGAACAATACAGATCCTGTTGTTAAAGAACAGAAAAGCTCATACATCTTATTGAAAAACAGAAAAGATCCTATGTATTGTTTAATAACATAACAGATCATATGTATTGTTAAAGAATAGGAAAAATCCTGTGTATTGTTAAAGAAATTGCTATGTTTGTGTGATAAGACCAGGGTGGGTCCAGACTTTACATATTTTGTAAGAAAGGTAGGGTGGATTTAATATAAGACACAAATATCCTTATTAAATATTTACAGAATTTTGTAAAACTAAACTAGGGTGGGGGTGGGGCGCTATTAAGAGAGATTTTAATATTTACAGAGTGAAATTTTTGATGGTATTTATATTCACTATCTCACTGTTTAGATTGCTAAATTACTCAAATTTCTCCATCTCTAAAAATTCCTGATTGATGGTAAATGAAAAAAATGCTAAGAAATTTCATAATTATCTCAGGACAACAGCAATTACATTATACAGTATAGTAGATAATATTTGATGGCTTAAACTTAAATCACTCAAACTGTTGGCATCACTTAAATGACTAGTATGTCCTATCATAGTGCTTTCTCTTATCTATTACCCAAAAAAACTCCCAAACAGTGAAACACTTGCAACTCTACATACAGCTGTCTCAGTCTAGAAAGGTATCGTTTTCACAAGGATATGGCATCGTCCACAAATTTTCATCTTATTTTGGAAACTTTTCTCTGCTATAATCTGACTGATTTTGGTATGTTTTGTAGATGGTCAGTCAAATTCCAGCAGTCCAAAGTCAAGGACTGGTAGGTCAACTTGCAGAATATGTATTATTTCAGCTGACACTTCATTCTTGTGTACACTCTGTCCACACAGTGACAAACATTTGCTTATACCTTCTTACTTCCTTCAACCCTTCTCAACTCTATGGCTAGTTTGATTCAACCCTTCTCAACTCAGTGGGATAGTTTGATTCATTGTGAAGTTTCTACTAGTACCATGTTTGTTTTAATTGAATAAAAAAATGTCCTTATTTTACCATTTAACCTGTCATGAGTTTAACTGAGTCCAGATGTAGGGTTGGTTAGGAAAAAATGTGGTGGAAGAAGTGGTTGCATTTACAGTATCATTGTAAAGAAGAAAATGTAAACACTGACTGTTTTTGACCTTAAGGAAGTTGGTGTAAAGTGTGCACTGAATGGTTTTGCCATATGTATGTTACAGTCCGACGATTTGCATGAATTTTGAGCTAATTATGCCCCAAGTCTGCTCCACCCTTAGGGTGATAATAGACCTGTTCCAAAACTGAAACAACAACATAAACACTGTTCAAGACACATACATACACCACCTTTTTCTAAATTCGGTGTTAAAACCATGCAGAGAGACTGTGTTAATGCCAGATTTAAGAATCCAAGTCTTGACTCTGATATGAATTTAGCCTACTGGTATATTACTCATAACTGATGACACTGCATGGCACTTGATGGTTGACAACAATGAAACAGGCTTTTCCCTTCACAAACCATGTTGTAACTTCACACTCTAAATGTCAATCAACCATCATTTCTTTTTATGCTATATTAAATTGATTAATTTTCATTCTTGTTGCTGAAAGTGAAGGTAGACTCTTATACTTCACCATTGATTTGAGCATTCATGTGACCCAGTAAGGTGTCTATATACACCTTTGTAATTAGTTAGAGTTATACAGATGCAGTGTTCAGATTTTATGAATTTTGTCTAGATTGTTATGCTGTGCACAAAATAAAATAAATAGTAAAATATTAAGCAATCCACTTTTGTAAAATCAATGTCTCTCGTACAGCTCAAAATGATGTTATCATTACTTTAAGATGTAGTCAATATGTTGTCAACTTTTACCTTGGTTTATCATAGCGCTATGAACTCCGGAAGATATCGGATGTAAAATGATGTGGTTGTTTCTTTTGTCTCTTATTATATCGGATGTAAAATGATGTGGTTGTTTCTTTTGTCTCTTATTATATCGGATGTAAAATGATGTGGTTGTTTCTTTTGTCTCTTATTATATCGGATGTAAAATGATGTGGTTGTTTCTTTTGTCTCTTATTATATCGGATGTAAAATGATGTGGTTGTTTCTTTTGTCTCTTATTATATCGGATGTAAAATGATGTGGTTGTTTCTTTTGTCTCTTATTATATCGGATGTAAAATGATGTGGTTGTTTCTTTTGTCTCTTATTATATCGGATGTAAAATGATGTGGTTGTTTCTTTTGTCTCTTACTAGATAATGAAAAAGAAAAATTCTTAAACCATTTTAATAATTGCAACAACAGTCCTGTGAAAGAAAATAATATAGTCTGCAAAAAATATACCTGTGGAAATCTTCAGTGATTTATGAACTGCTGTAAATTTGCCATGCAATCTTTCTTTTGCAGAAAACTGATGTGATCTCAATAATAATGTCATACTAAAAAAATTCACTCACCAACTTACCTTTTCTTTGTGTATATTTATAAGAGGAGTTTTTTATCTTTAATGTGTGCAATATTTTATGACTTTTTAAAGACTCATTCAGCTATTATATTATGGGCAATTAGTGGCAGGGTACTTTTTTCCATATATTTCATTGTATTGACCCAATCTTGAGTATAGATATTCAGGTAAGAGTAGTGCACACCCACCAATGCATTCTTTTGATGATTTTGGATTGATTGGACCCTTACCAATACATAAATATCAATTTTAAAAAAAAGTAAATACTCCAACATTTTACAAGCAATCATCCTTAATATTTTAAAAATTTCTTGAATTAGAAGTCTTTCATTTGTGGCTGGAGATAGTAAATAAAACATGTGTCACTTTTGTGATGTTGGTGTAGATGTCATTGTTAAGTTTTTGCATTTAACTTAGTGTCTCTGACACTGTTGTATGTACAGTCATGAAACTTGATGGGTGTTTTCATTATGGAGGAGACTGCTCATCACAGGCAAATGGAGGTCATGGTGACCTGTTTTTCAAGCTTCAGTGATTATGTTTTTGAATTAACTTAGTTTCTCTGACACTCTTGAATGTACAGTCATGAAACTTGATGGTTGCATTTGTCTTCAGGGATTATTTTCTTCATGGGAAAAAGTAGGTAACAGTGATATTCTTTTCTTGCTCTATTGACCTTGCAAGGTTCATTGGCAGAGCAGGTGATACATAGCATTTCGTGAAATTCTTGTTCATACCTTTTATTTTTCATAGACCATCAATCTGTTGAAAGTACAATTATTTAAACTATTGGATTTTATTTTTGTTGTTGCATAAAATGTTTTTCTATTGAAACTGCAAATATTTGTATTTAAAAATGAACTAAAATTTATAATGACAGTAATTTTTACCTGTATTAATTAATACACCTGCAAAAGTAATGATGATGAGTGTAGATGAGAGTCACAGAGGGGTTGTTGGCAGTAGTATTAGGTAGCAAGTGGTTGCCACTGTGTTGGAGTTACAGTTTTCCATGTGTTGATTTTGTGCTTACTGTAGCTGCCAGTATATTTTTGTTGGCCAATTTTGAGAGGTAGAATGCTTATAATCTATGTTCCTTTCTTTTCTTTTGTCAGATGTAATGAATCTAATTCATTTGATGCACATCTCAGATTAGGTCATGTGTCATGCTGTTCAAATACACAGTATGATACATGGCTGACTTAAGAAATATGACTGCTGTATTGTCTTTACAAAGTTTTGAAACACTTTTTATCCCTATGCTTTAGCCGATCTGTCCATCAACCCATCCATGTGTCTGTCCATAAGCACATCTCCTAAACCACTTGATAGAAAATCAATTAACTTGGCACATAGATTGTCCTTATGGTTACCATCTGCAAGTGGGGATCATATTTGGGTCCTTGGTAGGGGTTCAGAGGTCAAATATACAAAAATTGCAATACATACCTCTCCCACTTTAACTCATGCACAACAGGGTCCAAAAGCATGAACTGCAGCATAAGTGACGGCACGAGTTACCAAGATATCTATCATAAATTAAGAAAGGGATTGACGTCAACAGTGAGAAAAGAAAGAGGGGTGGGGCAGGGTTAAATGGTTGAATATTCTTACAATTGTGATGGGTATAATTGTCAATAAATAGCTTTATTTTCTAATGAAGTTGTTTGCTTTTTGCATAAACTACTTTTAATTTTGAGATAACCAATCTTTGGAAGATCATTAACAACATTACACCAAGAGGTTTCAATGCACATCACTTGTCTACCAGTGAAAACATTGTGTGTGATGTCATTCTTTGTTGTATGTGAATGTGGTTGCATTCTAGTGTTATTGTTGATTCAGAACAGAATTAGACTTTTTTTTTTTTTTTTAAAGATGGCCATTTATTTTGACCAACAATAATGTCAAAACTGTATTTTGTATGGTTCTATCAATAAAATATTAATGCTATATGCGATTTCATTGCAAGTAACTGCAGACTTTTGCTCATGCTTGAGCAAACCTCTGTGGGCAAATTCCTGAATTTTAAGTCCACTCTAAATTTGGATCACACTTTTCCATATTAAACCCTATTTATGAAAATGAGTATTTCATGCACCAATTATGCCTTTTGCTTGGTTCCCTTGCTATCCTTGATCACATTCAAACATGTGACAGAGCCATGGCATCAGATCACCAATTATGCCTTTTGCTTGGTTCCCTTGCTATCCTCGATCACTAACATACATGTGACAGAGCCATGACATCAGATCACCAATTATGCCTTTTGCTTGGTTCCCTTGCTATCCTTGATCACATTCGTACATGTGAAAGAGCCATGACATCAGATCAGCAGATTTCAAACTTTTGATCAATAGATTGGCTTCTAAATCAGAAGGATTTCTTATCGACATAAATTTTTAGCATTGTAAGGTGATTGAAAACGAAGCAAGTGCATTTTTTTTTATAATATGGTAATGTTAGAATAATAATTAATATGAATCAGTGTATTGTCAGTTAAATGAAAAAAAGAAAGGTTGTATATCTCTTAGTTCACTGCAAAGAAGTATTTTTAGTTTCTTTCACAAGTTTACTGCCTGGCGCCAAGTGATGAAATTCATTGTGAGTATTAAGTTTCACACTTAACAATCTCTCTCAATAGTTTTCTGGTCCAGATTTCCCCTGTGCAATGGTGTCTTCATATGTCTGGTGATATCATTTCGTAAACTCTGATTTCCAAGCATTGTTGAACATTGTTGTACTATTTGTTGGCCAACGGGTTTCAGCATTTGGAGAAAGCACACATTTTGGCATTCTGGCATGAATTGACCAAAGAAAGATACGAGCTTCCCTTAAAAAATGCTTATGCAAGTGTTTCTGTAGAAATCATATTTTGGTTGGTCTCCATTTTATCTCACCTCCGCCAAAGGTCGGCCAATTTTTAATCAAAGTGTGAGTCGCAAGTCATGATGGACCTCCTTTGATCTTTTTATTTCTTAGAACACCTCAATAAATATCCCGCCTTTTGTCTTAAACTCTCCAAATTACAACAAAAATGTATTCAGTTTTCAGCTTGTTGTGTACACATGTCAGCTGTTGTGTGTAACAATTCCTAATCAGATTAGTAATCACTCAGCACACATCATTGTACCGGTTGTTGCACTGGCAGAACAGTTCCGATCCCAAGTAGACTGATTATGGCTGGTTTCTGAAATGTTTGGGTAGAATGCATAAAAATAGCATTTTTTGTCTTCTTCAAAGTATTTTTAAAAAATCTTTGTTTTTAAAAGCAGTTGATTTCAACTATAAAATGGTGTGTGCAGTAGACTGCCTTTAAAATGGTACTTTGGTCCTATCACTGGTAGAATCACTTGTATGCACATTTCCCATTGAATGAGAAGGATAAACCACTGATTAATGTTAGATACTTTAATTATGTTACTTACATGTACATAATATTTAAAACAGTGCTTGATTCATCAGTTGAAATGAGTTGACTTGATATGCAACCACGACTACTAGCTCTTAATATAGGTAGAATTTGCATGCCTTTTATTTGATTATGTTACAAAAGACATAATTATTATGATAATACAAAGCAGTTAGTTCTATTTTTAATAGATTGTATTAATGCAACAAGCACTTCCACAAGTCGCATATCAAAACAGTAGGCACATAATTAGATTCTCACGGAAATGCTTGCGACATTGCTTTGACAGTCGATTGACACTTTTCATGATTGGAAGAGAGGACATATCACTTTCATGATGATTACAATGAAACCAAATTAAAAGATAAAACTGAAACACGAATTTCACTTGACAAGACTTATTTAATTGGAATTTATTTCTGAAAGTCTTGCCACCAGTAGACATTAACAACATTTTCGTTAATTGTTATTTTGTTTTATATTGTTATTTACAGTGTCTTGAGAATTTGTTTTGGTTTTTTTTTCAAAAGAAAAATATAACAAAATATGCAATTTCTTATTTAAAGTTGAAAATTTTGTGATGTTGATCTAAATTCCAGGACACTAACTGCCATTTTCAATGATGTAACAAGTGATGTATCAAGGTTTTGTTTATCAGTTTTGATCGTGATTAAGCATATGTTCAGCAAATTAGGGCCTAAATTTTGTTTTATTTTCTTTGAGAAAAAATGGGTTAAACACTGGCTCCATGTTAAAAGTGGGTTTTTGAGTTATCCAGGTGTGCTAAAATGAGGGAGTGGTGTATACTTATTGGAATTTGATTAGGGTTCTTAGGTCATGGACCACAGGTGTGTGTCAGTGTCAGAGGAGGGGACATACAATAAAATGTGTGGGGATTTGCCATGGAAGTAGTTCTGGTTAATTATTTTTTCAGGTGTATAAATATGTGTAATTAAATGTATTAAAAAAATCATTATTTTCTTTTTCATTTGCAAAATTAAAATATTGTTCCCTGTACCCAAAAAAGAGGACCAAAAAATTGAAGTTCTTACAGATTTATGGTATATTAAAATTGTTAGACAATACAGTACTCTGATTTTTAGATCCAGATATTGATTTTATTAAAATAAATTGAAAGAATGGATTCTACTTAGTCATACAGGTCATGTATGCATTTGGTATCAACTATTTCAGCTATATGTGTCATTTGGAGAATATATGATGACACATACCTTTAAATGGCGACTATTCACTTTGTTTCACCCTCGTCGATCAATATTCCTTGGAAGATCATTATATAAACGCCTCTAGAAATAAATACAACAAAATCAGTTTTAAAGTATGTCGACAGTTTTAGACGAGACCAAACAAGAGGCATGATCCAGTGAAAACTGGATTTAATGTCACTCCATGATGTCACCATGAAGTCGCTGCATTTTGGAAAAATTTTAACTACCCTCTGGTAATGATTAGAACAGACATCCGCTGTTTTTATTCAATTTAGTGCCCATCTGTTATTGTAAAAGTCCATAGTGATTGATAATTTTCATCAGGAAGTTTTGTAGTGACAACTAAGGTGCAAATTACTCAATAATTAGAGATGAACAGGCTTTGGTAAATCTACATTAGTATTAAATCTAAGAACAGCAATTATTTTATTTAAGATCAGTAAAGGCACCTACATGACTAGGATGACATATACTTTAGTATGTCATAGATGACAAAAAAGGGAAGGTGATTATTAAACTAGTCTTCTGTTAATGTGTATCCAGTTTTTATTCGAACTATATTTGACAGTCTAAATTGGATTTTGCATAGAATTCAATGAAATTCACCCATGTTGTTTTTACAGCTTTTTATATTTGAAAAATACTTGAATGATATCAGAATGGCTGGAATTCTTTTTTAATTTTGCCAGGCAAATGACATGACCCAATGAGTGATCTTATTTTAAGAATAAATCAGTTTAGTAAACAAATAAAGAATTAGCCAGAATCTGATTGCTTACAGACATCATTTTGTATAAAAGCCATGCTCACTTTAGAACATTTCACGGTATGTGAGATTTGACTTGCTAACTTAAAATCACATTTAATTGAGGTAAATAACATGATTGTGATGAGAAAAAAAATAATATATATAAAATCCCATTTGTCAATAATTAATATATTTTTCAACCAGAGTCTATGCAATATGTGTTTTTTTAACTATATTGTGTGTCGGTGTGTCAGCACATATCAGACCTTTTGAACAAATGTGCGTAGCGTAGACTGTAATTAATAAAGAAAAAATATACTATCAACAACAACAAACTTTATTATTATCATCCAAGACTTGTTTGAGGACTTGATCAAATAAAATTTACCTTTGGACTTGACTGGAAATGCCTGTCAATTAAGTGTTATATGTTCTACAATATGAACCAATGTATAGAATAAAGCACTGTCAAATTAAAACAAATGTGTAGAAAATATTAACACATTCTATCATAGATATATATAATATTACAGTCTGTTTCTTTAAGATAAAAGCGTACAGTAAGTACTTATTATATTATAATTTATCTTTAATATTGGTTTCTTAAATAGAAGCTGAAATGCAAAAATAAAATAATACATTGTGCATATGTTTTCTGCAAAGTATGGTTTAATGGCGGCAAAAGCAAACCTCTGGGTAGCGTTGGAAAAAAAACCTTCATTTTATGAAAGATTAGCATACACTAGATTACTAATATCAATGACTCCACTTTTGCAGTCAGAATAGTAGTAAATTCCATGAATGACACTTGAGATATTTTTAAACAAAACCTAGAACTATAGGTAATATAGGTAGTCAGTAAAAAATGATGATAGCAAGTTGTTCTTATTTTGACATTGGGTATTTTATCATACAGTAAGTTGCATGGTTACCTAGTAAAAATTGCTTCTAATATTAGTTTTTACGATGTAAATCATACATATATCTGATGTCCTATAATCTGATTCTCATGTAATTTTTTTGATAAATGTATTTAAATTAGTCTCCATTCTCGTTTTATTATGCTTGTTATGTAATTTAGCTCTATGTTTAGTTTCTGTGAAATGCTACTTCTCATCACCTTCCATCTTTGTTTTTTTTTCTTTTTATGTTTGTAAATTAAATTTATTCATATCATATTCTTTATCCCTATGAAGAATTACAGTGTATAATCTATTCACAACATACGAAATTGCTTTAAGCATAATTAATAATTTAAACTTGAATACCTATCTACCTAGCCAGCCAGCTAGCTAGCTAGGAATGTTTCTCAGCAGTACTCCCTCATTATAATGCTGTTCATTGGAGTCATAGAAGTGGACAGACTTATTGGTGAGGTCACCTTTTATTGAGGTAATTTATACATAATATAACTGAAATAAATAATTAGATGCATGACCATACATGCCTTATATAGAGTTGCATTATTATGAGGGAGTACTTTATATATCTATCTGTCTATCGTAGTTTTCTATAGATATGAAAATCAAAATCATTATTGCTTTAATATCAATATCTGAGAAACTTAAATCAAGACATATTTAAGAAAATAGTTATAACATTGGTATCAGGGGCAAAGATATTTTACTGTGTACACAATTCACTTTCAGGTCATGTATATCACATTACCCTGAGATTGGAAAGAAAGAATTTTCATACTCACGCTGAGACATAAATAAAAAATACTGACATGAGATTGGTCAGTTATTTGATGTTATCCAGCCAGACTGAACTAAAAATGCTGAAATCTGATTGGTCAGTGACTTGACATTGTTAAGTCTGACTCAACTCCAAATGCTGACAAATATGATTAGTCAGTGGTTTTATGGTATTCAGTCAGACTGGGATCAAACTGCTGATATCTGATTGGTCAGTGATCTGACATTATTTGATCAGACTCAAATCAAAATGCAGAAATATGATTGGTCAGTGACCTGATGTTATTTGATCAGACTAAACTCAGAATGCTGACATCTGATTGGTCAGTGATTTGTTGTTATCCAGTCAGACTCAACTGAAAATACTGACATCTGATCGGTCAGTGATTTGACATTATCCGACCAGACTCAAATCAAAATGCTGACATCTGATTGATCAGTGATTTGATTTTATCTTATCAGTATAATTCAAAATGCTGACATCTGATTGGTTTGTGATTTGATTTTATCCGATAAGGGTTGACTGAAAATGCTGACATTTGATTGATCAGTGATTTTACATTATCCAATCAGACTCAACTCAAAATGCTGACATGTGATTGGTCAGTTATTTGTATTTATCCAATCAGACATTATTGTTTTGAGTTGAGTTGAGTCAGAGTGTGAGAACTTGTTGAAATCTTGGAGGCTTGTGTCAGAAAGAGTGATGACTTTAAGTATCAAGGTAATCAGTGCATATCCTTGCTAGTGAAGGGTCATCCATCCACTTCTTTCCACATTATACATTTGGAGCAAAGTAGATGGACAACTCTTGGCTAGTAAAGAGAATCAAGGCGCTGTTGGTAAGACTGAGGCATATAGAATGTTTATTTCATATCAAAGGAATTTTACTTCTTTGATGTAATTACAGTATTATCAGTCATCAGACATGGTTCACAGGATTTAAATATTTCACTTCCTGGGTTAAATCAGGAGATGACAATTCCTTAGCCTAACTAGCCTGGCCAACTAAAAATCATTGTTTGGCTTGCAAAATTGTATGTAAATAGCCCAGTTTTTACATAGAAACAAGAACAAGAATTTGAATTTCAAGACCATTTTCCATGAGTCATCTTTGCCAGGCCAGAAGGTCAAAATTTGAATTGTCTCCTCCTGTAAATACCTGGCAAGGCATACAGTACAGTAATTCGAATATCTAACTGATGTAATTCAAATATTGCTTGTTATGACAAATAGATTAATAAATTTAATAACCTGATTTCAAAAACATATTTTGAACATCTAATCTGATATTTCAGATCAGGTTTTAAATAAAACCAATGAAATAATAGTATATTATTTTGAATTTTCAAATCTGACCCATCAGGGTCATCCCATCACGGATCACCCAAATTTATATACCATGATGATCACACGGAATTTGAGTGGGAGGACGAGTTTGCAGATGAAGGTATATTTATATCGATGTCCGTAAAATTATTACGATCATCATATCTGTCAAGTTTGTGTGGTATTTTATAGTAGTACCCAAGGCAATCTCGCAGTACCGTAAGTGCTGTAAAATCTCTTTACATTCATACAGTTTGATAAAATGGTAGCTAGCAACATTTTTCTAATCATTTATCGTTAGAAGAGAGCAGGACTAGCGTCTCATATTATAACAACACATAATGTAATGGTATTATAACAAAACATAATGTAATGGATGGTATTATAACAATACATAATGTAATGGTATGCTGATTAATTTGTGTAAGAACCATTCACCTAATTATCTATATATATAGACCAGAAATAATTTACATATGATTGGTCAAAATTGTAAGAATAGTAAGTTAAACTGTGGCTGCTGTTAGTCTGTCTCCATGGCAACTACTGTATAAACAGCAGGGTGACATGAAGCAACAAATTGTGATGGAAGAAGGACATGGTTTTTAATCTTCAGTATTACGGTATCATATTTTGAGAAAGCATTACCATTCTCTGTCAGGTCAACAACATCAACACAGTGATTTTATTAGATTTTAGTTAATAGTTACAATATTTTAAGGTTGAAAAATTACTTTTTTATAGATGATTTAAATTTGTGAATGAATGCATTGTAATTTTAAGTACTGAACTATAAGTTTTTCTTTATACTGTAGACATATAAAGAGAGAAATTCAATACTCAGAAAATAATAGGAGGAGAAATTGAAAAATTAGTGATGCTAGATTGCCAAATGTATGACAATGTAATGTAGCCAGCAAGGGTCTCCATAACAAAGGCTCTACGTCAGATAGATGCACATGCAGACATTGCATGTTGGTATTTTATTTCTTGTATGTACTGTGATTGCATTAACAGCTTGCATACTGTAGCACAGTATTTATACAATGATTAGATGGGTGCAAGGGGTGTGGGTGGGCCAGCCTTGTACTATTTTGAAAAGTCAGGCTAGGTTTATCATCAGAAAAGTCTTTTACTCAAAGAAAAAGTTGTCAACATTTTGTGAGAGATGGGGATGGACTTACCATGGGAGAATACAGAATACAGCCCCATGAAGAAAATGCTTGCACTAGTGGTAATTTTGGGAACTTTAAGGAAGTTGTGTGTAGATATGCATTTTGTTGCATGTTGTGATATGATGAAAATAAGAAGCTTAATTATATATTATGTATCAATCATCTCTTTGTGTTTCTCTCTCTTTCTCTCTCTCTCTCTCTCTCTCTCTCTCTCTCTCTCTCTCTCTCTCTCTCTCTCTCTCATATATATATATAAGTGTTAGTAATATTTATGTTGTACTGGTACAGTTTAGTAGTATTAAATTTCCATTCTCTGATCCCATGGATTTGTCCATATCATTGTGCAATGACCACATACATAATCATTATTGAAAGAAAATACAATATCATTTAGTTTATTAAATACATTGGGTCCAATGGTGTTATTGTCATACATTTTGAAACATTTGTTGTGCATTTTAATGTAGATATATTAACAGTTACTATTTCCTGCATATTTTTTTGTTTTTGCCTTGCCTGCAGAGCTTGGGCAAGAAAGGTGACATGTGTCACCTCTTTGACAACATTCAGTTTTGCATTTTGAGTGAGTCAAGGAGACATTCTTCCACCCCAAACTGCCAGTGTCCCCCTAAAATTGAACAAATTCCCATATATTGATCATTATAGGGGGACAGAGGTACAAAAAATGTCTCCTTGACAGCTCAACCAAGGTGCAACAATGGACATTGCTATTATGTGTAAACAATAAGTTGTTGCATTTAGCTCCATTTATTGAAGCTGTAGTCATTTAAAGTAAATTGTTGCATATAACTTCAGTTAATTACTGCTAGCTACTTTAAGTCAAAGTAATCTACTCATGGGAATAGGATTAGAGCTAGGGTTAACTTTAAGAATCCCGTAGTACTGGCAGAGCAGGTGAAGCAAAGCATTCTGTCATATTCCTGCTATAACAAATTGGGGTACTAAAATTAACTTGCTGATTTTTTGTGTTGCATATAAGTCCTTTGACTTAATTTGTGAAGAGGATTTACAGATTTCTTGTACTTTAGGGGCCATGCAATACCTAAATAAATATAAATACATATTCCCATACAATGATTGTAGCTGAAATGTAATAGTTTTCTGGTGCTGGTTGTGGTTGTGTTTTTAGCTCTACTGGTCATAGACCAGAAGAGCTTATAGGATGGTCTGATGTCTGTCATTCATCCATCTGTTTGTTAGCACAAGTTTGTTATCACTACTCCTCCTAAACAACTTGAAGGATTACCATGAAAGATTGCACATGCATTCATCCCATGGTCTAGTTGATCCTAAATGAAAATAGTGCCACTTGGACTTCCAATATGGCCACCACAGAGGCCATCTTGAAAATCTTATCGCTATTCCTCCAGAACAGAAAGTCATATTGACATGGGATTTTCACCAGAAGACTTCTTATGATATCTACTTGGTCCTAAAGGAAAATGGTGCTGCTTTGCGGCCCAATATGACTGCCACAGTGGCCATCTTGAAAATCTTGTTATCGCTACTTCTCCTGAATGGATTGTCATATCAACATGGGAATTTCACTAGAAGACTTCTTATGATGTTTGGTTGGGCCTAAATGAAAATGGTGCCAATCTGATGGCCAATATGGCCACCACAGTAGCCATCTTGTAAATCTTGTTATCGCTACTCCTGAACAAAAAGTAATATTGCCATGGGCTTTTCACCAGAAGACTTCTTGTGATATCTAGTTGGTCATAAATGAAAATAGTGCCGATCTGATGTCCAATATGGCTGCCACAGTGTCCATCTTGAAAATCTTGTTACAGTATTACTACTTCTCCTGAATGAAAAGTAATATTGCCATGGGGTTTTCACCAGAAAACTTCTTATGATGTCTTGTTTGTCCTAAATGAAAATGGTACCATTCAGACATTCACTATGCCTGCCACAGTGGCCATTTTGAAAATCATGTCATTACTAATCCTTTTGAATGAATGGTCATATCAGCATGCGGTTTTCAATGAAAGACTTCTAATGATGTCTTGTTGGTCATAAGTGAAAATGATGCTGATCTGACTTCTAATATGGCTGCCACAATGACCATCTTGAAAATCTTGTTATCACTATTTCTCCTAGATGGCTGGTCATATCATCAAAAGACTACTTATGATGTCTTGTTGATACTAAATGGAAATGATCTGACATCCAATGGCACCCATCTTTAAAATCTTGTTATCATTACTCCTCCAAAACAAAAAGTCATAAAAACATGGGGTTTCCGTCAGAAGACTTCTTATGAAGTCTTGTTGGCTCTAAATGAAAATGGTGCGATCTGACATCAAATATGTCATCACAACAGCTAATTTTAAAATCTTGTTAATTCCTGAAGAATATCAGAGATGATTTTCAAAACTCAGCAGTTAAAAGGAAGAAATGATCTTATCTTGAATTCATGTACATTCTTTTCTGCCAGTAGAGCATCCTAGGTTTTGTCAAGCCTGCTTTTTTTAATTTTCCTTTTATGTATTTTTTTTTCTTCTTGCTAAATGAAAGGCAGACTCAACAATAAGGTGCTCATTTTTTCCAGTTAGTAAATCATTTTTCAAATATGTTGTTTTTCTTTCAAGTGTGAAAAAAAGTTTAAAGACAAATTTAGTTAAATGTTAAATCCTGCAAGGCAAATCTAGGTACTACAAATATGTATACAGGTCATATTAATTTAATAATTTAAGGTCTATCATTGGAAGCTTTTTGTTTGGTACAGTACTCCTTCATTATAATGCTGCCAGTGCAAACCATAGAGTATAGTGCCTTACAGTGAGAGTACTTCATAATGAATTACATAATACAGTACTCCTTTATTATGACACTGTATAATAAAATGGGATCTCTGACCATACTCACCTTATAATGGAACTGTGTTATAATGAAATGGGATCTCTGACCATACTCACCTTATAATGGAACTGTGTTATAATGAAATGGGATCTCTGACCATACTCACCTTATAATAGAACTGTGTTATAATGAAATGGGATCTCTGACCATACTCACCTTATAATGGAACTGTTTTATAATGAAATGGGATCTCTGACCATACTCACCATATAATGGAACTGTGTTATAATGAAGGACCTTATAGTGAGGGACTGCAGTATATTTAAGAAAAAACAAACTTTGAAAACCTGTATTTTATCCTCATTGAAAAGAAATGATTTTTGAATATTTTTGACAGTAAAACACAGTACAAATATGCTTGCAATGAATATTTTTGGTTAGATCCATTACTAATTCCCATACTTGAAGCTTAATACATTTTTAATAAGCTCTAAACATGCTTTACTGTATAGGAACATTCACAGCTGCATGTATAATGAAGTTTTATGGGGTGCATTCATATTGTCATAGTCAACTCTTCCTTGTAGTTAATTAAGACAAAACACTGCATTAGAAAAACAGTTTGAAAATTTCCTATTTTATCAAAGTATTTGATTCTTGTGGGTACTAAATAAAGTCTTTGAGTATTCTTGTGGGTACTAAATAAAGTCATAGAGTATTCTTGTGGGTACTAAATAAAGTCATAGAGTATTCTTGTGGGTACTAAATAAAGTCATAGAGTATTCTTCTTGGTACTAAATAATGTCATTGAGTATTCTTGTGGGTACTAAATAAAGTCATGGAGTATTCTTGTGGGTACTAAATAAAGTCATAGAGTATTCTTGTGGGTACTAAATAAAGTCATGGAGTATTCTTGTGGGTACTAAATAAAGTCATCAAATATTCATGTGGGTACTAAATAAAGTCATCAAATATTCATGTGGGTACTAAATAAAGTCATTTAATATTGTTGTGGGTACTAAATAAAGTCTTTGAGTATTCTTGTGGGTACTAAATAAAGTCATTGAGTATTCTTGTGGGTACTAAATAAAGTCATCAAGTATTCTTGTGGGTACTAAATAAAGTCATCAAATATTATTGTGGGTACTAAATAAAGTCATTGAGTATTCTTGTGGGTACTAAATAAAGTCTTTGTGTATTCCTGAGCATAAGCACATTTTTCAGCATGTTAGCTGCTTAGAATTTTCTGTGCTTTTCTTTATGCACTATAATATATATTAAATCAAATTTTTAAAATTTATACGAGGTTTGGCTGTTATAAAACCCCTGATAATATCTTTACAATTTATTAGTGGTTTTGGGCCCTTATGAAGCCCCTCAGATAAAATCCTTCCAATTTGTTGTGGAATTTTGGCCCTTATGGAGCCCCTTGCTGTGTTTGATGTTGTTAAGTGAATATATTTGTGCACTGAAATAAAGTTTACTCTCTTTAATCCAAAATAAAAATGTTTAAAGAAAGACATCAGCCAAATAAAAAATCAGATGTTACATGTGACTCTAAAGTACTCAAACAAAATGCAAACAGTTGTTGCAACTAAGTGTGTTTTATGACAGTAATGCCAGTAATTGGACCTGTACAGTGAAACTTGGCTAATAAACAAGACTTCAGAAAAATCATCAAAATATTGGGGTAGTCTTATTAATGAGGTCTACTGCCTAACCAATGACAAAATCGTTTTTTTTTAATTTTCAATAACTTTAGCAAGGTGGTCTTACAACCCAGGTAGTTGTTAGGCAGGGTTGTATTGTTTTTGGAAACAGAAATCATTACGATGACACATGTTTTATCAGCAATTGAATGAAAGGAGTTTGGATTAATGAGATGTCAGAGTATATGCAACTTTAAGTTACCGTATATACTCACGTGTAAGCCGAGTTCAAATGCAAACAACATAGATCCTGATCTGCTGTTGCATAATGCACCAACAGATCAGGGTCTATGTTGTTTGTTCTACTGATTAGTCCCTACAAACTGCATAAACCCAAATCTGCTGGTACATTATGTGATGGCCGATCTGGGTCTATGCAGTTTGCAGTTGGTATCGACTTATACGCGACTATATATGGTATATGATGGAACAGAAAATAAATTCTTCATGCTGAACAGGAAATGAATAAACAAGCAAGGAACCAGAAGCTGCTGCCCTTTGTGGACAGGTTTCCATTAGATAGATGTTGAATATGAAAGTGAACTTAAGCAAATTGTAATGTTATCTATTTTCATTAAGACAAGATTCACAGTATAAATTAAATATATAATGTTAAATATTGAAATTTGTATTTGTCAAACGTTTTATGGTATGGTCCTTTGTCTATCAAGCATCATCCATCAACACTTTCATCTTCTCCAAAACTACTAAACAGAATTCAACCAAATTTCACAGTTGGGTCTCCCTAGGTTTTTACAATTGATGCCTATCCACCATCAAATATGGCACCATTACTAAAATTAATAATAAAAATCTTTAAACAACTTCCTCTCAGAATTTTTTGAACAGAACTTGACTAAATTTGACCAAAATCATTCTGGCTTGAAAGCCTTTCGATTTGTTTCAAAATGATGTTGATCTGCCATCAAATATGGCCACTGTTACTAATAATAGAAAAACCTTTAAACCATCTTCTCAAAAATTGTTGAACAAAGTTTGACCAGATTTAAAAGAAAATATCCTGACAAAAAGACCTTTCAGTTGTACAAATGATGCCAATCTATCATCATATTTGCCACATTATTAAAATAAAAAACAAAACTTAAAAATGACTTCTCACAAAACTGCTCAACAGAATTGAATCAGATGGGACAGAAAGCATCCTGGCGTGAAGGTCTGTCAATTTGCACAAATGATATAATTCAATATGGTCACTGTTACTAAAAATAGGAAATCCTTTGAAAAAACATCTTCTCAAAAACTAGTCAAAAGAAGTTGACCAGATTTCACAGAAATCATCCTGGTATAAATTTAAGCTGTACAAGTTTTGCACAAATGATGCTGATCCGCCATCCAATATGGCTGCCATTACTAAAAATCTAGAAATCTTTCAATGTCAGATTAGCATCATACTGACCCAGATTTCTTGGCCAACTGCCAGCTACTTTGACTTTTAGATAGATATCAGCAGGTGAGCAATCTCAGGCCTCTTGTTTTCTTAGTCTCACATTTTTGAACAAAGATTAGATGTATTGGCATCATGTCTTTTTTCTAAAAAAATTAAATATGCTTGTACAGTTATTTACTTTGATAAATGTGTGCCCAATAGAGTTGAGTACTGAGTTTGATTTATCCATTTACCAGTTGGGTCTCTTGCGCTAACTTAAAGTTGCATGGTGTCATTGTCTTTGTCGTTGTTAGTAATATACAGTAATCAGTCGATGTAAATTTACCATTTTTCCTTGCAAATGCTTTACTTTGACACTTTAGTGTAACTGCCTGCTTCTCATGTACATCAACATGGTCATCATTTTTTAACATTGTTTTAACAAAAAAATTGGAGGATTAGTAAAGACTGGGAATGATTTTCACTTAGAAGTTTAGTTTAATTTATTAGCTTGCACATTCTAACAATAAGTAGAGCTTTGTACCAAAGATGGTACATGGCATTGGTGTCCCCATGTTTGTCCCAACAGGGTTAAAGTTTTGAGGCATGTTGTTATTTATGCTAATATCTCCTTTCTTTTTCATCCTAGAAATATTGTGTATTCGCTGCATATTGGCATTCTACCAAATGATGCATTATATTTTAACTTGAATTAAGGTTTGGGGTTGTAATATGTATGCACTGGGAATTTGTTTTAGGTTAAAGTTTTAGGGCATGTTCTTATTCATACCAAAATCGTGTTTATTTCATCACAACACAATGAAATGATGATTATTCTTTTTAGGGCTGTTACAACAGTTACTTGATAACATCATATTTTTAAGTTTCCTATTCTTCAAAGCTGTATGTATAAGCACTAATTAGCATCTAGCAATACATGTAGGTGAAGAATGAGACAAGTAATAGTCATTCCAATGATCTCCGGAGTTTTTCATTCAGAATGACTGATTATTAATATAACTCAATTAGGTGACATTAGGAAAAATGCATTTAATGCATAAATCAGATCAATATTTTTACTGTTTTTCTTACATCCAAACAAATGTTGCACATAGTTTGCGTACTGCAGTTTTTTTTTATATATTCTCACAATATATTATTTTATGTGTGTTTTGTGTGACTGTATTACTGATGATATTCATTTATTATAATGTAATTACAATATGTTCCAGTTTCCATTGATTATATTTTTTTTTACTATAAAAGAAAAGTAATTTCATCTTTTTAAAATGCCTGTCAATATTTTCAAGTTGGATCAGTAAATTTGCATTTGATTTGGCACATATATCATGGAATGAGGTCAATCTGCATTTGATTTGGCACATATATCATGGAATGAGGTCAATCTGAAGTAGTTATATGACCAAATGACTCAAGGTCAGGGTCACAGGAAACAGTGTGCAACACGTCTTGATTGTGTATGGCCTTTGTTTAATGTTACATTATCAGTCACTAATTAATTTATTTGGCATTGAACATTATACCAATTCAAGTAGGAAAAATTATTAATTTACACAAATTTAGCATTATACTAAATTACTTTGTTGATTGTTTGTACAATTAGTTACATGATGACATTAATTTGCATTCATGCTTTCACTGTGCTGTATCAAAGAGATGATATGTATTGTCTAAGTTTTTCCCTTTTTTCTCTCCTACTGTTAATCTTGTAGACTTCTTAAATGTCATACATACATTAAATTAATACATTATTATTAATGATCCAACCAATGGCATCACAGTTTTACTATTTATAGTGTAGACTTCATATGCAGTGTTTTTAAAACTCAATAATCAAAAACCATATAACATCTTAAAACTTGTAAAAAAGTAATTATCAAACTCCCTCACTATACTGCTGTTCATGAGAGCCATAAAAGTGCAATGACTTATTGGTGAAGTCACCTTATATTGAAGTATTTTATACATACAGTATGCACAGATTGTATTGACCATCTTTCACTTGTGCTGGTGTAGTTGTCACCTAATTACACCCCACTTCACAGTGTCTTACAAGTGAAGTCGTCCAACCTGTGCTCCACTTTGATGTGAGTATTAACCTGTGATAGGTTGATGACAGGCTGGGTTATCAACTGCTGTTAGGTCTTTGAAGATGGAGTCAAAATACACAAGGTAATCCATTAACTGGCCAGGGAGACCCAAATTTGGGTCTGTAATGTCAAGTACTCAACATCACTCTTCCCCAGCATGGTGAATCCACTCTGTGTACTGGATTATTACTATTAAATAATGAAGTGGGGTCCATGATTGGAATATAACTATTCAATAATGAAGTGGGGTCCAGACTGGAATATTACTGTTCAGTAATGAAGTGGGGTCCATGACTGGAATATTACTATTCAATAATGAAGTGGGGTCCATGACTGGAATATTACTGTTCAATAATGAAGTGGGGTCCACGACTGGAATATTACTATTCAGTAATGAAGTGGGGTCCATGACAGGAATATTACTGTTCAATAATGAAGTGGGGTCCACGACTGGAATATTACTGTTCAGTAATGAAGTGGGGTCCACGTCAGGAATATTACTGTTCAATAATGAAGTGGGGTCCACAACTGGAATATTACTGTTCAATAATGAAGTGGGGTCCACGACTGGAATATTACTGTTCAATAATGAAGTGGGGTCCACGACTGGAATATTACTGTTCAGTAATGAAGTGGGGTCCACGACTGGAATATTACTGTTCAGTAATGAAGTGGGGTCCACGACTGGAATATTACTATTCAATAATGAAGAGGGGTCCATGACCATACCTGCAATAAGCGACATCTTATACAGACATGCTTTATAGTGAGGGAGTACTGTTATTGTATATGGTAAAATGCATTAAGATGGACATCATATTTCAGTATTTTAGCATGCAGTAGCAGTAGCAATAGCAATAGCACACATTTTTCCTGAAGAGGATACTTGGTCTATAAGCACAATGCCAGATGTTTAGAACAGTAACACGTGGTAATGAAGACAGTTACTAACTAGTGAATAACAGTAATATATATTAAGATATTAGAATTTTGCACATGATATCAGCTAGCAAGATGGTGCTTCATAAACATATTTAATATTTTGATATTAAATGTGTGTAACATCACAGATAATGTCATGACATCATATACAACTAAGGTGTGATGTCACTACGCTATTCTGTGTTTATTGTATAAAATTAGTTATTTTTGTCATGTGATAAATATAACCATACATTAGTGTTCATTTCCTCTGAAATTTATGAAACTCTGAATAATTTTAATGTTTTACTTGCCAGGGCTTGTAGGCAAGGGAAATTGATTAACTTATGTTTATTTCTTACAAGTTAGTACCCATGTAAGATCATACCTACATGTACAGTGGGCTCCTTCTTATAAAAGCAACCCTTTCTGCAATAAAAAGTTGACTCATAAGAGGGGTTACCTTTCACTTTTCAGGAGGGGGTAAAATGATAAATATATACTATTTTGATGTCAGACAAGGTGACTTTTAATTGGGTGTGGACTCCCTCAAGAGAACCTTTAAGGAGGGGGCAAAATGATAAATATATATTATTTTTTGTCATACAAGGTGACTTCTAATTGGGGGTTGCCTCCTCAACAGGTACTTCTCAAGAGGGAACAAAATGATAAATACATACTATTTTGTTTTCTGATAAGGTGGCTTCTAATTGGGAGTGGCTTTCTTCAAGATGGGGAACACTGTATATTGCCATCTGAGATCTTTGCTGGCTGCATCCTATTGCACCTTATTAATGTTAATTTATGAGACACAATTCATAAAGCAGTTAGTCATTTTGAACTCTAAACTCACAAAACAAAGAAATCTCTGAGCTTTTAGATTTCATTGAACCAACAAGACAGTTAGTCTTGGGTCATATCAAATGGGTTAATTAAATGTTCAAAAAGTTTTTTTAAAGATTTTTATAGAATATTAAATGCTCGTTATTTTAGTCTCTTGTATAAAATTGCAGTCTGTGCGTATTATATGTCATGGAATAATCTGGGGATAGCTGCAGTAAAGACGGCTCTTCACTAAGGGTGAATAACTAAGCTGTTCACCTAGTATCATTATACACTGCTATTTAAATTACATTAACGCTGCAGTTTGCTTACATACTTAAGTACAGGAATATTGTATCCTATTTATGATCATAAAGTTCTTAATAAATTCAGTCAGGAAACTGAAATGGCAAAAGAATATTTTAAAGTTCACTGTAAAGACTAAGAATTTCAAGGTAAAACACATTAATTCCTACACTAATTTGCATAAATTAAATGTCTTGAATAAGAAGCAATTTTTAGGTTTGTAACAAAATGATGATGGTACAATATTTCTGCTTCATGCTTTTTTTTAATCCTTTAACAGTACTGACATAGATTGACCAACTGATCTAATTTTTGACCCTTTAGCAGTATTTGAAGAGCATTTACACTGCAGTTCACTAAAATAAATTTGTTTTGTCATTTAGCAGTATTTGGATTACATTTCTACAGCATTTCCCTCAAAGAATTTGTCATTGTACTCAGTGCATTACATTGCAGATCTCAATTCTATGATTCAAACCTAGTTTCTAATTTCTGTATTGTTGTCAAAAACTATTAGAAAATTATTAACACTGCAGTTTAATATAGCAGTGTAACCTACAGCACTGACCACAATTGTTGTTGAAGATTATTACAAAAATATTAATGCTGCAGTTCAGTATAACAGTGTAGTCGTAACACTGCAGTTCAGTATAACAGTGTAGTCTTAACACTGCAGTTCAATATAGCAGAGTAGCCTACTGTACTGATGACAGAAAGCTGTTCAAAAGTATTAGTTAGATATTAACACTGCAGTTCAAAATAATAGTATAGTCTTAACACTGCAGTTCAATATACCATGTAACCTACTGTACTGACTACAAACTGTTGTTGAGCAGTATTGGAATTGTATTAACTCTACAGTTCTTGTTTATGACAATGATCATCACACAGATGATGATGCTGACACGGATTCGATGGATGTGGTGCAGTCACCAACAGGAATGCACAGAATGCCACATGTGGAGATGGTGCCACCTCTACAAACACAGGAGGAGTTGGACTACAAAGAGGAACCTCCAGGTGAGTGGTTTTACTGAGGTGCTGCCATAAACATGATTCACTTTGTCATCCATATGTTAGTATGTCTGTTTATCGTTCCATCTCTCCATCATTCCTGTCTGCGCAGTACTACTCTTACTTCAGTGTACCTATTAAAATTAAATTTCATTGTGGGCACACCTTGGGGTTAATATGTGGTGTGTGCTGAAATTGAGTTACTATGACCTATTTTCTTGGGTTTTAATTTAACATTCCTTTAAATACTAATATAGACTCTTGCCACATAAACTGGTAGGGGAGGGGTATCTTGTGAGCCTCAGCTCTCTAACTCCTTTGGTTTTTCTCAAAGCTTCCTGTACACTGAATTTTATTCAGTTATTATCTCTTACAGGTATTAATCTTTACCTAATTCTTTAGTTGTTGGAATTAAATGTGGTTTAAATAATTGTTTTCTAAATGTTTCATAATGTTTGAATTATACAATATTAGATGGAAAACTTGTTTTGCTTTCTTTTCCCCAAAGAAAGGATGCAACATAGTGAAGTCTGTGTTATCTTTTTATGTGTCTCATAGAATATGATTTGAGAGGTTAGAAATATGCGTTGTTGCATAGATTAATGTTGCATAATATTGGTTGCATGGGGTCAGGTAGCTTAGTTGGCTAGAGCACCCTTGTAAAGTTTTGTGAGGTGCAGGATCTGAGCTCCCTGGTCTGACCATGAATTTAGTTACAAAATGAAGATCAGATATTTCATGTCAGGGTCAAGGTAAGACAGATGGATGTGTCATTGGAAAGGGAAATAATACAGTATTAAAGGGGAGACAACTTTTTCATTAGTTTATTCAGCTTGTCTGCAACCATGTACATTTCTTTTTTGCATTCTGATTTAGCGACGTATTTATTGAATTTAATGCTAAATGTTTTTTTCACATTCACATGCCTGAGTTTATTGTGATATCACTTTGGGTCACTCTCAGAGGAATTTAGGTTACAGGGATCTAATATATTTGCAGGCATTTTTTTTTAGGCAAAATTGAATATGTTCTCTTTGTTGGTTTTCCAGTTTCACTGACCACCAAAACTAAATTAACCAGCAGAAAAAGTGACATTGCATGGTCCAAGTTACAGTATTCACTTCAGTATTGGTAGATCATACAAGAAAAACTCTTTGTTTGTCATTTACATTCTTATTGTGACAGAAGCATATGTATTATACAAAATATGGTAAATTCTTACAATGTGGTATTTATGCCAATTACTTACATGGTAAATCATGCAATATATAAAATATGGTAAATTCCTAAATTGTGATATTTATGACCATTACTTATCAATCATGTATTATATAAAATATGGTAAATTCTTAAAATATGATATTTATGACCATTACTTATCAATCATGTATTATATAAAATATGGTAAATTCCTAAAATGTGATATTTATGACCATTACTTATCAATCATGTATTATATAAAATATGGTAAATTCCTAAATTGTGATATTTATGACCATTACTTATCAATCATGTATTATATAAAATATGGTAAATTCTTAAAATATGATATTTATGACCATTACTTATCAATCATGTATTATATAAAATATGGTAAATTCCTAAAATGTGATATTTATGACCATTACTTATCAATCATGTATTATATAAAATATGGTAAATTCCTAAATTGTGATATTTATGACCATTACTTATCAATCATGTATTATATAGAATATGGTAAATTCTTAAAATGTATTATTTATGACCATTACTTATCAATCATGTATTATATAAAATATGGTAAATTCTTAAATTGTGATATTTATGACCATTACTTATCAATCATGTATTATATAGAATATGGTAAATTCTTAAAATGTGATATTTATGACCATTACTTATCAATCATGTATTATACAAAATATGGTAAATTCTTAAAATGTGATATTTATGACCATTACTTATCAATCATGTATTGTACAAAATATGGTAAATTCTTAAAATGTGATATTTATGACCATTACTTATCAATCATGCAATATACAAAATATGGTAAATTCTTAAAATGTGATATTTATGACCATTACTTATCAATCATGTATTATACAAAATATGGTAAATTCCTAAATTGTGATATTTATGACCATTACTTATCAATCATGTATTATACAAAATATGATAAATTCCTAAATTGTGATATTTATGACCATTACTTATCAATCATGTATTATACAAAATATGATAAATTCCTAAAATGTGATATTTATGACCATTACAATTCAATCGTATATTAAAAAAAATATGGTAAATTCCTAAAATGTGATATTTATGACCATTACTTATCAATCATGTATTATATAAAATATGGTAAATTCCTAAAATGTGATATTTATGACCATTACTTATCAATCATGTATTGTACAAAATATGGTAAATTCCTAAATTGTGATATTTATGACTATTACTTTTAAATCATGTATTATACAAAATATGGTAAATTCCTAAAATTGTGATATTTATGACCATTACTTATCAATCATGTATTATACAAAATATGGTAAATTCCTAAATTGTGATTTTTATGACCATTACTTATCAATCATGTATTATATAAAATATGATAAATTCCTAAAATGTGATATTTATGACCATTACTTATAAATAATGCACTCTTCAGGTCATTTACTCAGACACAAAAGGTTCAATGATAGAAAGAGGAGAGGTAAAAATAAATCCAAGGAATTTTCACCAGTTTTGTGCCAATACTTAAAATTTGGGAAAAGGAGCATTTTCTAAGTTTATACTTGAATGGGGTTTTTAATGGTAAAGTACTTTTCTCTTTTTAGTCAAATGGTTATTGTTATTCTAAATTTGGAGCAAAACAACACTGCCAAAAAACTTTGGAGTTTTTTTAGGGCACCTGTCAAGTTAGGTATCTGTACTTAACTGCCAGTTTGATTGAGTTCTGATTTCATCAACATTAGACTACTGGAAACACTAGTATTACAGCTAACAAAAATATATATCTACTGAATTACAGCTAGAATTGTATCAGGTATTTTTAATGTTTTTTAAACTGGTGAGAATTCTTTTTTGTAAACATTTACTTAATTGCTTATTACCTCTACCCATGAAAATGGCTTGATCATTTTTAGCTCACCTGGTCATATGATTTAGTGAGCTTATGGTATGGCCCTGCATCGGTTATATGTCCATCAACAATTGCTATTTTTAACTTCTTTTCCAGAAGACTGAACCAGTTTCAGCCAAACTTGGCAGAAAACAGGCTGGCATAAAGGTCTTTCAATTTTTTTTACAGTTGATGTCAGTCTGCCATCAAATATGGCCACCATAACGAAAAATATAAAAATCTTTAAACAGTTTCTCCTCAAAAAAGTGCTCAACAGAATTTGACCAAATTAAACAAAAGTATACTGGCATGAAGGTCTTTTTAAGTTTGTACAAATGATACCCCTCTGCCATTAAGTAAGTCTGCCATTTCTAAAAAATAGAAAACCTACTTCTAAAAAAATTTGACCAAATTTGACAGAAAGCAACATTGCACAAAGGGCTTTGAGATTTGTACAATGATGCCAATCCACCACCAAATATGGCCACCATTACTAAAAATATACAGACATTTGTATGACTTCTTTTCAAAAACTACTCAACTAGATTTACCAAATATGACAGAAAGCATCCTGGTATGAAGGGTTTTAAATTTGTCAAGAAGATACCAATCCTTCTTTAAATATGTCTGCCATATCTAAAACTATTATAATCTTTAAATTAATTCTTCTCAGCAACTGCTCAATAGGATTTGACAAAATTTGACAGAAAGCATCCTGATATGAAGTACTTATAACTTTGTACATATGAAGCTGATTTGATATGAAATATGGCTACCATAGTAGAAAAACCTTGAAATGACTTCTCAGTAGATCTTAAATAATAATGATAAAAAGCATTGTGACATAAAAGCCTTTCATATTTACACAAATGCTGATCTGTCATCAAATATGGTCATTGTTACTAAACCCTTTTAAAAAATTTAAGCGATTTCTTCTGAAAAATCATAAAAAGAATTTGAATAAATTTAACAGAAAGCATTTTGTCATGAAGGGCTTCTATGTTTTGTACAAATTATGCTGATTTGCCATCAGATATGATCACCATTATTAAAAATAGAAAAACCTTTAAATGCCTTCTCAAAACCACTCAACAGATTTTGACCAAATGTGACAGAAAGTGTCGCAGCATAAAGGGCTTTCATATTGATCCAAATTATGCTGATCTGTTGTCAGATATGGTTGCTGTTACTCAAAGTATAAAAGCCCATTAAAACTTCATTCTCAAAAACTGCTAAACAGAATTTGACCAAATTTAAAAACATTCTAGCTTGATGGCGTTTAAATTATATGCATATGATGCCAATTTGCCATCAAATATGGCACCTGTTACTAAAAACAGAAAAAAAACCATTTAAACAAATTATGCTGATGTGTCATCAAATATGGATTTAGGTATAAAATGAAAAATCCTTGAAACAATTGATTTCATAATGTATGCAATCAAGAGCATTGCAAGAAATCTGAAAAGAAAGCATCCTACTGACCCAGATTTTGTGGCCAATTACTCTTGCCTTTGGCTGTTTGGTAGACGTCAGCCAGGTGAGCCATTTCAGGCCCACTTGGATATCTTGTTCATTTTCTTTCTTTACCTGAGGAATTATACTTCCATTATTCATTGATCCACACATTGTCAAGGGTTCATATAACCATTGCTCCTATCCCCATGGGTTTTATTTTTCTTTTGGCCATGTTATTATATTTATCACCTTACCGTGGATTGGAACTTGTCCCTTCTTCTGCATTAGTTTTACTTCCCCAGTGTAACTCAGATGTAATTGTTTTGGCTAATATTCTGATCCTAATCGTATAAACTTTAGTTGCAAAAGCACCTGTTTCTTCTACAAATACATTACCCAATCATAATACATTAGGAGTTGGGTTACTGTGGTGGTTCAGTGAATAGCATGCCAGACCCGTGACCTAAATGGTGCAGGTTTGAATCCTACCATCAGACCAGTCTGGGTTAGCTACCATGGAATGTATTCATTATTCATTTTGTTTGCATCACGTTGAATTCCTCTCATGTTTCCATTTCAGCTGTTATCTCATTTTTCATATTTGGTCTCAGAAATACATTCTGTTTTTGCATTTATGTCTTCCATTCATCATTTCCTTTTATTTTCATTCATTTGGAATAAAATGGAAATATATTTATTGAAGTCAGTTTTTCTGTTTTTGATAGTGTAAAAGCAAGAGACCTGTTGCTTTTGAATCTTGTCCTATTAATAGTGTGCTCTAATTACATAAAAAATGCATAAGATATGAAAGGCAGTATTGAATTTACAATAAATAAAAGTATAACCATATCTGCAATAAATGTTAAAATATAGGTTTAGAATATTTGTCAGCAAATTGTATGGCTTCTAGGTGGGGATACATATTATTCCTTATGTGCTTACATCCTGTTCAGCACACAATCTCGTTAGCACAGTGTCCCACAATTTCTGATGCATCGCCACAAAGCTTGGTAAATATTATGATCATCACCTGAAGATGCACATATTGAAAATTCACTTTGCTCCTGTCATATTTGTTGGGGTTATTGCCCTTTTATTTTGCAGCAGTGTATGACACAATCTCATTAATGTAGGCCATCCCATAAGTTCTTCCTAAACTACTGTGCAAGTTGTCATGAAATTTTATAAACACATTCTTCCCATGGTCTAGTTGGTCCTAACTGAAAATGGTGTCCCTTGGACATCCAATATGACCACCATGACAGCACTATTGAATACCTTTTTATTACTTCTATTCCTGAACAGATTGTCATTTCAACATGGGGTTTTCAATAAAAGGCTTTGTATGATATCTAGTTTGTCCTCAATGAAAATGATACTGATCTGACATCCAAATGGCTGTCATGCTGGCCATCCTGCAAATCTTGTTATCGTTACTCTTCCTGAATGGATGGTTGTATCGACAAGGGGTTTTCACTAAAAGACTTCTTATGATGTCTAGTTGGTCCTAAGTGAAAATGGTGCCCCTCACATCCATGAAAGTGGCCGCCTTAAAATTTTGCTATTGCTACTTCTCCTGAACAGATGGTCATATTGACATAGGATTTTCACTAAAAGACTTCTTATGAAGTCTAGTTTGTCCTAAATGAAATAGTGCCTCTCAGAGATCCAGTACAGCCACCACGGTGGCATCACGAAAATCTTGTTATTGCTACTCCCCCTGAATGGATGCTCATATTGACATCAGCTTTTCACAGAAAGACTTATTATGATGTCCAGTTGGGAATAAATGAAAATGGTGCCTGATCAGACAGTCTTGTTATCACTTGAAGACTTCTTATAATGTATAGTTGGTCCTAAATAAAAATGGTGCCAATCTGACATCCAATATGGCCACCATGGCAGCCATCTTGAAAATCTTGTTATTGCTACTCCTTCTGAATGGATGGTCATATCAACATAGGATTTCATTAGAGACTTCTTATGGTGCCTTGTTGGTCCTAAATGAAACTGATGCCCCTTGGACATCCAGGGTGGCCATTTTAAAAATCTTGTTATTGCTACTGCTTCTGAATGGATGGTCGTATTAACATGGCATTTTCACTAAAAGGCTTATTATGATGTCTAGGTAGTCCTATGCAATATGTAGCTTGTTCTAATGAAAATGGTGCTCATCTGATCTCCAACATGGCACCATAGGCATCTCAAAAATCTTGCTATCACTACTCCTTTTGCATGAGTGGTGGCATAGGCATAGGGTTTTCATTAAAACACTTCTTGCAATTATTAATTAGTTCTAAATGACATTGGTGCCGATCTGACCACCCACATATCCCCACTTTTGTGAAGGTGTTTTGAAAACCAGACCTAGTTGACCTTGAAGTCAAGTTCAAGGTCATTGCTTGCATTTTTTAACTTCATTCAGTTTATGAACAGAGTGACTTACATATGCAAGTGTGATTTGGTCAGACCTGTATTTAGTTACATTCCAGTGAACAACATGATAGTCAGCAATCCGACATTGATTTTAAGGTCAAAGGTCTTAACTTAGGTTTTTAGCTATACTGGCTTGTAAGCATGATAACACAAATAAGTACAAATTAATTTTTATCATTTAACCCATTTTGTGTATATATCTGAACAATACCTTGTATAATAACACTTCATTAACTTCATTTTGTGTTTTTTTTCTCAACAAAATGATACTCATGATTTAACCAAACTTGGCATGTGGCTATATCTTCACATTGTGTGAGACAAGTTCAGTGATCCTTGATCCATGATATCAGGTTCAAATTCAAAGGCCATGATTAAGAATTTTTTTTGCGTTGTGGACATAAAAATCTCAAACACACAAAAGAAGTTTAGTTACCAAATTTGGTATGTTAGAGTTACTCAAGAATATCATAGATGGTTTCAATACTCAGCAGTTAAAAATAAGAAACGGATTCCTGGAAATGGACTTAA
Organism: Margaritifera margaritifera; assembly: GCA_029931535.1. Taxonomy (NCBI): domain Eukaryota; kingdom Metazoa; phylum Mollusca; class Bivalvia; order Unionida; family Margaritiferidae; genus Margaritifera; species Margaritifera margaritifera. Next base: position 6,619,028 of record JAQPZY010001655.1, on the reverse strand, counting down.
TATTGGATTCAGTCAGTAGAGTGTCAGTTCCTTTGAGGGACTGTTGTTGTTAAAGTTATTGCCTTTATGACTTGCAGCTTTATGTAGTTTATCCTGGAATCTTATGAACACAACTTGTCTCACAGTTTTCAGTGGATTGCCATGAAAGTTTTTATACATTATGGTTATCATTTTAAGATACACATATTGAGAAATCACTCAGCTCTTAAAATTATGTTTAAGTTATTACCCTTTATGTCTTTCAGCTGAATCTAGTGTAAGACTGGATTTTGTAATGGATCTCTGTAATTATTATGGTCATCATCTAAAGATGCACATATCGACAAATTTCTGTGCTCCTGTGATTATTGTAAGAGTTATTGCCCATTTTAATTTACAGCTGGATACAATGACGGAAACATTCCAAAAAAGCCCTTTTCCTTAGCAGGGTCTCATTTTTGTAGAGCCACAGATGACAAACCTTGGGGAGACAAAGGCCATTTTTGACCCAGCTTCTTTTCCCAACATCCTTCCCACAGAAAACAACAGTATGCTCATGACATCTCTTTCCGACATCCTGTGAGAAATACTTGAACACTTTACCATACAGTGGGAGAGACTCTACCCCAATGATCCTTGAGTCTTGCAAATCATCTCAGAGGACGTCTAGATCATGTTCACCTATGATCCCCCACTGACAAGTGCTCCCTTTGTTACACACATCTCTAGAGATCCATGCAGAGCTGATGTTCTGTGGCAGGAAACAAAAATACTCCTTTCAAAATGGGCTGTAGAGATGGTTCACAACACAAACTCAACCAGGATATTACTCCAGACTTTCCTTAACCCCACAGCAAGCTCCGGCCAGTCACAGATCTAAGTTCTTTTAACCAACATATTCAGGTTCACAAGTTCAGAATGGAGATGCCAAGATTGGTTCTTAACATTATTCAGGAAGGAGATTTTGGAGCCAGCTGAGACCCTGCAAGATGCATACCTTCATATTCCCGTTCACAGGTTTTCCCAAAAATGTTTGAAGTTTGCATACAAGTACACCACATGCCAGTTCAGGGTATTCCCTTTCAGTCTGAATCTGAGTCCTTGGGTCATCACAAGAATCATGGACTCTGTCATGTCAGTCCTAATACCCACTTCTATGTGCATAACATCTAACTACCTGGACACAATTTAGCAAAGCATCAGATGAGCAGTCTTTTGGTCTTTTGTACCAAGGCACGAAATTGCTTGTTTTGATCTTGCTTCATCATGGATTCCTTGTCAACAAGGACAAATCCGATATGATCCCATCCCAGCATTATTTCATTCACTTGTGCATGAAGTTAACCAAGTTTGTCTTCTGCAGGGACTTGCCTTGCAAGTGATCTCTGTAGTATCTTCTGTTGACTTGGAAACTCACATTTCAGTCTGACAATTTCTTTGCCTCCTGGGTTTTCTAAATGTGTCCATGGAGCTTCTTATTTTTGGCTGCTTTTTCATGAGGCCTTGCAGATGATACTGTTATCCCAGTGGTGGCCAAAACTTTGTCCTGAAGACCAAATGATCAAAATTTCAGACTAAATGAGGTCACGTCTCAGAAAATTGGAGAACCTCTCTTAGCTTACAGCATGTGTCCAGCTGCATGATCAGCTACTGAAAATCACAATCTATGTGGATGCCAGCACAACAGGATGGGGTGACCACCTCCTGCTTTCCTTTCAAGAAGTAAGCCTGATGTGGCATGTTCTGGAATGCTCCATGCACATCAGTCTCTTGGATATAAAGACCATAGTGAATGCCTTTAGATTGTGTCAGATATTATTTAGAAAAAGCATTCTCATTCTGTCTGGAATCATCTTTATTGCATATATCCTTCCCTCGCCTCTGATAAGTGACTCCCAAAGTCTTGCCAAAAGTGAAGAAATATGATTGCCAGCTAATCCTGATTGCTCCCCTCAAGTAGGAAAAATAATACACCAATGATGTGAATCTAGAGTGGAGATTCCCAGGAAAATCCTGCCTTCTCTTCTCCTGCAGAAGCAATCATACATGCAGGTTTTCCATCCAAATCTAGGATACTTAACCTGCATGCCTGGTTCACATCAAACAAACAAACCGTCAGAAAGAAACAGTTATTTGAACATGTGGTGGACAGAATAGCTCAGGCAAGAAGTCTCTCTATTTTGCAAGCTTATGTGAGCAGAGACACATCTCTTCCTTGAGAGTCTCGTTACCACAGATAGATAACTTCCTCCTGTGGTTTTTCAAGGAGATGAAGCGAGCCCTGATCGCAATCAAGGGCTACCATTCCACAATTTCAGACATATTTTGCCATCATGGAAGGGAAGACATAGTCCAGAACAGAGACTACTCAAACCTTCTAGTCAATTTCAACTTCTCTCGACTGAAGGTCTTGGCCCTTTGTCTGAAATGAATCTTACCACGGGTTCTGTTGTAATTGAACAAGATGTCCTTCGAACCACTGTCTAGAGCCTCACTGACTCACCTTTTATACAAGACCTGCTTCCTAGTCACTCTAGCCACAGCAGGCACAATCAATGAGATTCATGCCTTATTGGTCAACCTGATCTATCTGTGGTTTTTCTCATGACAGCCCCAGCTTTCATTGCTAAAGTTCACAGGAAATCAGTCTTTTGTCTTGAAAATGCTCTCTTCTTTGGACTCTTTGTCCATAGGGTATCTGAAGGATTTCATCAGGCCACTGAAGTGGTACCTAAAGCGAACTGAGCTGATCAAAAGATGGAGAGAAGGAAGGGACCATATTTCTGCTCAGGCTTTGACATCCTGAGACACTTGTGTTATCCACTCAACCTACAGGAAACTGACTCAAGACCAGATGCATTTCTTGTGCATATTGGTTCATGACATGGGGCAGTTGCCACTAGCATAGCATTTGAGCACAGTTGTTCCCAAGCTGACATTATTCTATTATGGGATGGAAGTCAGAGATTGAATTTCTACCTTTTACATTTCTAGACCTTTCATCTCAAAGTGTTCGGTTCAGCTTGGTGAGACTTAAATCAACAGCACAACAGGCTACCTTCCCAAGTCACTCAGCAGCTTTGTAAGGACATGGGTTACTCTACATCTGATGAATTTGCAGGAGTGAAAAATGATGACTTTAAACTGCATCCATTCACTGACCATGTGTTAACACTAGCTATTATCACACACTAGACTTAGCTATTATCACACACTAGACTCGAAACCGCTCACATGTTAGGACACTGGTATGGGATGTAACTTCATTTGTCTCTTACCTGTTCTTTTAATGTATTATGATTGGGTAACATGTTGAGGAAGACTCTAAATTTTTGTAGTAAAATATGTTGTTTTTTCTTCAATAATACGTATATCCAATCATAATACAGGCACACACTCCCCAGTCATCCCAGCAGACCTCCATGCAGTTACATGACTGGAAAACCTCTTGATTGGTGAACCTCAACAAGGGTACATACCCTGACAGTGTCCAATAACAGTGGGACACATTCTTGTTAAGTGTATGAACAGCCACCCTATGAGACAGAAGTTTTGTTTTATGTGAACTCAGTTAAGAAACTTTATGATACACCACATGAGAAAATCTTGGACTTTTTGAGAGAATGTAGTTTATGTAACACATTTTGAAACTATATTTTAAAGAATTCCAATTTTTACCTTTGTATTTTATTTTATCTACCTTTTACAGAATTTTCTTACTTTTTATCTTTTATGTTGTAGACTTAGTACTATATGTTTACATTTTTGGGGAAGGCTTTATCTTCCTAAAGTATTATTTGGCAATTCTTTTTTTTTACATTTTTAGAACTCAGCTTTTAACTGGTACCATATAGCTAGTATTGTGCTGACATGCTGTTATACCATATACATGCATGCATACATACAACCCTTGAAGAGCAAGCATATTCACTCCAGTAGCACGTGTAACTTACAGTCAACATGATTTGTCACCAATCCCTCAATCCAAGGGGGGACCAGTCTAGCCGGAGTTCTGTATTGGCAGGCAGGCAACATTGTTACACTTTTGTTGCTAAAACAACTCAAAAGATGTGGTGAGCATCTTTTTTGGCTTGCTGAATTTAGGAGTGCTGGATTTAGGAGTGCTGAATTTAGGAGTGCTGGATTTGTGAGGTAGTTGATGTACTCCTAATGTATCATGATCAGGTAAATATAATCAGGTAAATATAATCAGGTAAATATAATCAGGTAAATATAATCAAAGGTACATATTTTACTCCAAAAATTGGTTTCTCTGATCTAGCATATCTGTTGAAATACAAGTAAGAATTTGAAAGAATCTTCCATTTTTGTGATGTTTGGCGTGTTCCTTATTTCAGACAGAATTCAACTTTAACTCATCTATTTCAGCCTTATTGTTATCCTTTACAAATGATAATGTCAAAGTTTTCATTTTCATTACTAATTTGGAAATTTATTTGTTCTTAGTTTTCCATAAGGAGTGCTCAGATAGCGTACAGAGTAAGAGATCTAAATTGCTTGCCACCTTGCTCACAACACTACAAGCATGTGCTACAGTTATCTGAATATTACCAGTAAATTCTGCTTTCTTTATTGTAACATATGGCAGAACCATATTAAATTGAAACTTCTTGACTCAAATAGTTTTCCTCCTATTTTTTTCTTTTTTTTTTAAATGTAAGCAAGATGGTTTTACTGTGTTAATTCTTCATTCTCTTATTATCAGATATTCCCATTTTATACAAGGCAGCTACAGTCATGTGATACTCCAGTAAAACTACCATATTGTAATGGGTTTTTTTTCTAACTTTTTATTATTTTTTATATGTGATGTGTGAATCATCATAGGTCAGATTAATATTAGTCATAGCTTTGTGTGATTATTAGGTACAAAGATTTGCATGCTGGTAATAAGAAAGTAAAGTTCTCAGTACCAAAAAAACATAAAGAACAAAAACTAAATTAATTTGTGTGAGTTATGGTGTACAGAACTAAGTATGAAACATGTTAGAAGGTACAGTTACAAAACTAAATGTGTGTTTTGTCCAAATCAGTGGAAAGAATGAGTTTGATATGATGTAGGGATGTAGCAATCAGGCCAAGACATATTCATATGCCATATGAAACTTGTTCTTTCCCCAACTTAGAATAAAACATGAATGTGGTTTTGTTTTTTATTACATACACTTTTCAAATATTTTCCACTTTGCTTTGTGAATGGAATTGAAAACAAATTGAGATTTCTAAAAGATTGATTTGGAGTATTGAAGCATATCGACATGTGACAGCCCATGAAATCTCCCAAATAATTCCAATGTGGATTACGATATGAAAATACAGATTGAATATCTATAACAAACACCATATCAACCATGTAAGATCAAATTGTAATAAATTGTACAAAACATTTGTTTGGCAGCTTGAGATAATATGCATACTCTATTTGTCTGTAATTTTTTTATTCCGTAATTTTTAATAAACCATTAATCCACATAAATTATAAGTTTTTTTGTCATTACAAACAACTCTCTCATTAAAAATTGCATAGATTAGGTACTTATGAAAATTATATTATCTTTAACTAGAATTATATGGTACCCCCCCCCCCCCCTCTGCTGCCAAAATAAAATGAAATACATTTCTTCCTTGAAAACCATTTGAATTTTATGAAAGAAAGATATCCTTTATTTTAAATGCAAATTTGAATTGCAAATATCAGAATTGATATTACAAAAGCAGAGCAATTTTATTTAAATATTTGGAATTTTTTAAAAATTAGTTGACTTATTTCAACAGATGCATGATCCTCCTATGCTCCATTCAAATTCTTGAGTCAGCTTCCTGCAGCATAGTCAGATTTATCTGCCCTTTACTATGTTGGTTCCAATGAGTTATCTATTCTTGGACATTGTTGTGTAGTTTTAATGCTTTCCAGAGTATCTCTTTTTCCCTCTAAGGTCAGTATTAAAGCTCTGATTGCTGGCATATTTTATTGCTTGTATTCTTAATTTTTAATAGATTATCTGTAAGAGTATTTCTGAAGTTTGCTGACTTCTTGCAGGGAAAAAAGTAAAAACTAGAATTATTCTATTTGCCTGTTTTTATAAAGATGCTTGTTCTTCTTGGCAATATATTTTGTTACTTTTGGCTTTTACATTAAAGTGAAAAAATGTATAAAGTGCAGTCATTAGAATGTTACATGAATTGAAATTTTGGTATAAAACTGTACATCTTTCTTGTTTACTGATGGATGATTTAATGCAGTTAGGACAATGTATGATTAATTAGCCCCTTATCAATGCTACCACAAAATTTTTAAAGTTAATTCTGTATTTTAATCAGATTGTTTATATCCAGACAAGCACTGTAAAAAGTGAATTTAATTGCTGCTTGAAAACTAAATGAAAAATATTACTGTCAGATTAGCTTTATTAATCTGCCATGGCAAATGACCCTATACATTATTTTCAAAATATTCACATACAACTTCATGCAGTTTAAAATCTGTTAATCTGTCACAAATTGCTTTTTCTAAAATACCAGACAAACGTGATGGATGAATTTGGAAATTTCATTATAACTGACCTTTATTAATTTTTTTTTCTTTTCATTTTGTCAAATGATATTAATAGTTATATTATAAGAGGTAAGAGTAACAGCATTCAGCTGAAAATTGATAATATCTAGGTTTGCTTTAGTGAGAGACTTATAATTGTTCTTATACTATTTTTAAGAATTATTATAATTGTTTGAATTTAATTTATAAATTGTGTTATTAGATAATTTGTATGTCACCTGTGTTAGCAGATAATTAGACCAAAGCATCACTCTTGAGCCATTTTGACTTGAAGGGATTTTAGTCCCTCCTTGCTGTATGGCAATAGTGTCCATTCTTTGTTGCAAATATAGTTTGTATAGCTAATAATAGTAACAAACTGTATAGTCTTAATAAAATTAGTAACAAATAATGTCAATAGGCTAGTGAGTTCCCTCTTAATTGTTGACTCTATGATTTGATGCTCAAGTTTTGTGCTATAGGCTAGCAAGTCTCTTCTATGGATGAACCTAATTATAAAATTCCATTCTTTTATCAGTCCGTGAGTTGAGTGAAGAGGAGAAGAAGCAGATAATGATATCAGAGGAGTTTCAGTCATTTTTCATGAATACCACACGACTTGTGGAACGTGCCCTGGCAGAGGAAGTTGACGTCTTTGAGAACATACTGGCTGGCTATGGGGAGGGCAGGGATGAGTGAGTTAATTTTTTTTTTATTGCAGGATGTTTATACAGGCATCTCATTTTAATTACATATTACACAGCTGGGTTCTGGGATGATACCAATGAGTAGGTGCATTTGTTTTTATCACTATATCATTATTGGCTTCTCAGTTTATTGAATATTCTTCTCTGCATGAATTGTCCATTATCCCTAATATACAAGTTATCAAGATCATGTGATGTATTTCTTATATAGTTTTAGTCAAACACAATAAATAAAATGGTCACCCAGATCTTGGAATGTCACTCATTTAGTGGTTGTATGGTAATCAGTGCTAATACTAAGGGGAAAAAACCCCAAGAAAAACAAAGATACAGAGAATGAGCTGTATTTCAAGGAATGTACAAATAGATTCTGTTGTTCTTTACTGTGGAGATCAGACATGTGCAACTTTCTGCAGGGTGTGGGCCGGATAAGCAATTTTTAAAGCCACACCCTATGATGTAAATAAGCAGATAAAACCGGGTTGTAGGTTGCACATGCCTCATGTAGATTTTAACTGTGCGCTCTAAAGGAAATATGCTGTGAAAAAAGCAGGCACAATTAGCACACACATTTAAATGTCATTACATCATACCTGTGAGAGAGTTTCTTTCTAATAGATAACATAATGTCCTGTCATTGGCAATAATTCATCATCTTGTGCTGTGGTGGCATCATGGATTTTTATGTTCACTATTTTAAAATAAGATAAATTTTTTTAAAAATAGCACTTAATCATCAAATAAGTTAAATTTTTAAAAAAAACCCACCTAATCATCAAATAAGTAAAATTTTTTAAAATAGCAATCAATCATCAAATAGGAAGATTATAAACCTTTTTAGAGTTGATTGTTTTGTTTTATGGACCACTTCAGTTTGGGTGGTATGAGGTTTTACTGATTTAAAAAGCTTTATGTACTACAATAAAGGTCAATGATTGTATATATTATTACACAGAAAGTAAAATATTTTGTAGGACTTACAGACTCTGAAATGGGTAATTTGACCAAATCTGCATTTCATTTGCATTTCATCTGCATCCTGTTTTGCATTCCATTTGAGTTCCATTTGCATTCCATTCATGTTTGCATCTAATCTATCATCTTATAATGTTTCATTTTTAGTCTTAGAAATGTATTAAGATTTTGCATTTATCACTTTCTTACAATGTTTTCTTTCATTCTTGCTTATTAGAAATGAAAAGTAAATGAATTTTACTGAAGTTGGGTTTTCCATTTTTTTTAGTGTGTGAAAGGGAGAGAACTTTAGCTTTCAAATCATGTCTTATGAAAATGTGCTTTAATGAATAAAATAAATGCATAATATACAAAAGAGAGCATTCAATTTATGATAAATCGACATTAAAGTACAACTATCGTAAGTTTAAGAATATAGTTGTAGTTTATGTCAGCAAATTTTTATTTATTATTTCATTTTGTTAAGTAAAGATTATTCAGATACAACCACTGGTGATGATGTCATCACATCCATGGCAACTGTCTGCCTCGACAATAACAATGTCATGGCTTGTATGGAGTGAAAAGTTGTCAGTATAATAAATCTGATCTTGAATTATGAAAGACAATGGGCTTTCAGTATAATGAATATCTTGGATTATTAATGACAGTGGGCTTTCAGAATAATAAATCTGATCTTGAATTATGAATGACAATGGGCTTTCAACCATGGAAATTTTAAAGCAGCTTGAAAATAATCAGTAATCAAATCCATTCATGAAATGCATTTTATGTTTCATTCCATTTTATTTTTCATTCATTGTTAAGCATTCTGCAATTTGAATATTTTGGTTTTTTTTTTAAAGATAAACACATTCATCATTTTATTTGCATTTTATTTGCATTCATTCAGCATTTCATTTCATTTGGATTCATTCTGCATTTTGTTTGCATTCATTCTGCATTCCATTTTCCATTTCACTGATAAAATTACCCGTTTCAGGGTCTGTAAAATATGATATAATTTAGAGTCATATGGCATAAATATCAACATTTTTGAGAAGTGATATTCCCAGTTTATTGGTGAGATACAAAGATATTGTCCAGTTAGAACATAAAATTAAGAGATATACTTTTCCACTAAGTTAAAACTGTTCTGGACATTATTTTACATGTAGTACATATTACACTTGTCTGGAAATTATTTTACATCTAATACATATTACATTTGTCTGGAAATTATTTTACATGTAATACATGTTACACTTGTCTGGACATCATTTTACATGCAATACGTATTACACTTGTGTGGACATTATTTTACATGTAATACATATTATATTTGTCTGGAAATTATTTTACATGTAATACATATTACACTTGTGTGGAAATTATTTTACGTATAATACATATTACACTTGTATGGACATTATTTTACATGTAATGCATATTACACTTGTGGACATTATTTTACATGTAATACATATTACATTTGTCTGGAAATTATTTTACATGTAATACATATTACATTTGTCTGGAAATTATTTTACATATAATACATATTACACTTGTGTGGACATTATTTTACATGTAATACATATTACACTTGTGTGGACATTATTTTACATGTAATACATATTACACTTGTGTGGACATTATTTTACATGTAATACATATTACACTTGTGTGGAAATTATTTTACATATAATACATATTACACTTGTGTGGACATTATTTTACATGTAATATATATTACACTTGTGGACATTATTTTACATGTAATACATATTACACTTATCTCGACATTATTTTACATGTAATACATATTACACTTGTGTGGAAATTATTTTATATATATACATATTACACTTGTGTGGACATTATTTTACATGTAGTACATATTACACTTGTGGACATTATTTTACATGTAATACATATTACACTTATCTCGACATTATTTTACATGTAATACATATTACACTTAATGGACATTATTTTACATGTAATACATATTACACTTGTGTGGACATTATTTTATATGTAATACATATTACACTTGTGTGGACATTATTTTACATGTAATACATATTACACTTAATGGACATTATTTTACATGTAATACATATTACACTTGTCTGGACATTATTTTACATGTAATACATATTACAATTGTGTGGACATTATTTTACATGTAATACATATTACACTTGTGAACATTATTTTACATGTAATACATATTACACTTATCTCGACATTATTTTACATGTAATACATATTACACTTAATGGACATTATTTTACATGTATTACATATTACACTTGTGTGGACATTATTTTACATGTAATACATATTACACTTGTGTGGACATTATTTTACATGTAATACATATTACACTTGTGTGGACATTATTTTACATGTAATACATATTACACTTGTCTGGACATTATTTTACATGTAATACATATTACAATTGTGTGGACATTATTTTACATGTAATAAATATTACACTTGTGAACATTATTTTACATGTAATACATATTACACTTATCTCGACATTATTTTACATGTAATACATATTACACTTAATGGACATTATTTTACATGTATTACATATTACACTTGTGTGGACATTATTTTACATGTAATACATATTACACTTGTGTGGACATTATTTTACATGTAATACATATTACACTTGTGTGGACATTATTTTAAATGTAATACATATTACACTTGTCTGCAATGATGAAGAAAAATTATTTTTGTATGAGCTGCTAATTGACTTCTTGGATATCATATAACATACATTCCTATGGCCTGCTGACCGGACTAATCACCCACCTAGGTGTGAACTTTTACCTTTACTCCATATGCTATTGTTGGTAATTTGGTCAGCAGAGAGAAGCCAAGTGGGTCAAGTGGCATGATGTCTGCTGTCTGTTACTAAGAATACTTTGTGTTTCAAATAATAAGGCACATTCTATATTTAGCTCTTATTGCCTTTTGACCTTGAAAGACCAGTCAATATATGTGAAGGAACATAATTCAAACTCTAATCCTTTGGGGAAATGATTAGTCAGAGTGGTTACCTCCCTTAATATATTGACAGCATCTATGTAGCCCTTAAGACAATAAAGAACCATTTCAGTAGAAAATGCTTATGAAGGTAATTTGCTTAAATATTTTTTCAAGATGTTAAATACATTTTATAATCAATTCTCTGTTCAGGGGTAAGGAGCAGATAAGACTTAAAACATTTATAATTAAGATTGCATTTATTTGGAAAGGTATTTGTGTTTGCTTACAATCACATAAAAGGAACATGATTATTAACATCTCATAAGTTATGTTTATCTGTTTGGTCTTGTTTAATGTGGTTATTACCTGAATCCTCCAAGTCACATTGGTATTTCTAATACTTTGATTTCATGAAATTTTCACCACATACTTAAAAGTCTTCTGTCAGTTGCTATGATTTCTGATTTTAATGAAATAGTTACGCCAATACGTGCATGGAGCATTCATTTATCAGAGAAGCCAATTATTGTTATTTTTCTTTTCAGTGCCCTTCTTGCTGGAGAGAGGTTGAAACTGAACCGAGCCTTTTTTGATGAGCGATGGTCCAAACACAGACTGGTCACCAGTCTAGACTGGTCCACACAGGTGGGTCTCTACCAGGCCTACAAGAGGACAGACTGTTCAGTAGTCTGTTAGTCTTCTAGCTATTAGTGCATAACACCATCCATACTGAATGAAGTAAAGAATGGCCCCAGCCTGCTACCCTATTTACCCTTGTATGACACAAGTGGAAACAGTCAAATAGACCCAAAGCTTAATACACCAACATAACATTCAAATAGACCCAAAGATTAATGCACCAACAGAACAGGATCTATTTGCTTGAAATCAGTTGTAAAACAAATAGGACTAGAAGATCTTGTTCTGTGAATTGTAAAACAAACAGGACTGGAAGATTAGGGTCCATCAGTTGTAAAACAAACCAGGACTGGATGATCAGGGACTATCATGTTATACGCCTGATGATGTTTAGTCTTGCTCTGTCAGATTTTTTTAACACTCCTTGAGATTTATGCCATATGAGGGTCTGGTAAAATGCTTGATTAGCTCATCTCTCTGTAAGGCCATTTGAGCTTATGCTTATGACTCTGCAACCATTGTCTGTCATTAATTGTGTGTGTGTCATGCAATCATCTGTCAACTATTGCTTGTTACCACTCTGGAGTTTATATTTCTGATCTGATTTCAGTAAAACTTGGAATATGGGTTTGTGTCATCAAAATCTCAGACAAGTTGAGAGAGATCCATGCATATTAATTTTGCACCTGATTGGTTAACTTTCTTGCCACTCTGGAGACCATATTTCTGATCCAGTTTTTATCAAACTTGGAATATGTACTTATATCATTAAGATCTTGGATGAGTTTGATAATGAGTGAAGTCAGCACATACTAGTTAGATGATCTGGGATCTGATTGGCTGAGCTTGTTACCACTCTGGAGGCCATATTTCTGATCTGATTTTTATCAAACTTGGAATATATGCTTATACCATTAAGATCTCAGACGAGTTCAATAATGAGTGAGATCCATGCATACCAATCTTGCTTCTGATTAGCTGCACTTTATACCTCTCTGGAAGCCACATTTCTGATCTGATTTTGATCATATGTCCTTATATCATCAAGATATTGGATGGGTTCAGTAATGAGCAAGGTCCACGCATATTAATGAGGTGATCTTGCAACTGATCGGCTGAGCTTATTACTACTCTACAAGCCATAATTCTGATCCGATTTTGATTGAAATTGGAATAAGGGCTTCTATCATCTAGATCTTGGACAATATTGAAAGTGAACAGAATCGATGCATATTAATGAGGTGATCTTGCATCTGATTGGCTGAACTTGTTGCCACCCATAAAGCTATATTTTTTATCAGACTTCAAATATAGGCTATATTGATGAGATACCTTGCATCTGATTGGCTGAACTTGTTACCTCTCTAGATCTAGAGACTATATTTCTCATCCAATTTGTATAAAACTTGGTAATAGGCTTAGATCATTAAGTTCTTGGATTACCTCAATTATGAGCAAGAGACTGTGCATATATCATTATGCCATTATCTTTAGAACACATTTTTATCAAGATATAGTAAAATAAATAAAATTGACATGATACAAAGTTTGTGAGATAGTTTACCTAGGTTGTGTTCTTACAATACAACATAAGCCAGCTTAGTGAAATGGTTATGTAAGCCAGATAAGCGATATCAGGCCCACTTGGTCCTCATGTTGATCTCTGTTACCAAAAGAAGGTGCCTTTGGTCAAACTTTGTACATGCGAAAGTACAAAGACATTTCTTCCTATCACATAATTGATCAGTACATACTCACAGAAATCATTCAAGCCAAAATTCTATTGTAAGCTTAAAAGGATATAATCACACATTTTTGTACACAGATGCCATTTCAAGAGCAGTGTCTCAATCTGCCAATGAAACTGTCAATGTTTATGCAAAACATGACGTCATCTTATCATTGGAAAGATGCATTGATTGACCTCATTTCATCAGCCAATCAAATCACATTTCCAAATTTTAAGAAAGCTTGATTCTGGTGTTACAAGGAAAACTCTTGTTTTATCAATCCCTCATTAGGCAAAGAGCTCATGGAGCCACACAAGAGGTCTTGTTGAATGAGACTGTATGAAATTCCATTTCTTGCTAAAAAGAACCCATCAGATTTAAATGGTATTCTTTGCAAACTGATTGATGTTCAATAGTTTTGATTATGTTCTTGCAACATAATCATAACAGCAACCACATGACATAGTGTCCTTCTTGTTCACCTAACAAATGTGTTGGCTAAAGAAATAGACTGATGATAAATGCCACATAGAAATTCCCTATATGTGGTGTTTCATTTACATACTGTTGGTAAATACCACATAGAAATTCCCTATATGTGGCATTTTATTTACGTACTGATGGTAAATACCACATAGAAATTCCCTATATGTGTGGTGGTTTTTTTTACATGTGTATTGCAGTGTATGAAGAACCTTGTATTATACTACAGTCAAACGTGTCACTAGTGGTCACCCATAGGAAAAGGCAAAACTGGTTGTTGTACACTGGTTCACATTTTAAAATTGGTTTTTGAACAAATACCATGCACTGAATATCATTATTGTTATTATTATTATTATTATTATTATTATTATTATTATTATTATGTTATCAAGATTGTTTATGTGTACTATACATCAAATCATAAATTACGTGTATATGTTGTTCTGTCCCAAATCTATGTACCACACAAGATTACTGTATCCTGCTCACTTTAATCTATCCTATAAATTAAATCATCACCGACTTAAATAATCACCGAGTTTGTTCACACTTTAGAAACAATATCTGGTTTAGCCAGTTGCTCAACTCACCCAGATCAAAAGACAGTCAGCTTATGTGAGAAGACTGTGATGTATAGGAAATAAAAAGAAGCCATATACAGCTATTCATTATGACCCATGAACCGAAACTTTGCCTGCCTTTCGAGACAAGTTTTAAATATGGAATGACCCCTGATCCTAATGAAAAGGGATGTAGCTTGTATCTCTTCTCAAAGACGAACTTTTTTCATCAGAGATGGCTTCAATTCACAGGCAAATAGATGAAGATATCAAACTATACCTGTTGTACTGGCACAAAAGGTGACTTCCTTTTCTGCTGCAATAACACAACTACTTTTCCCACAGCAAACAAATCTCTTCGACCCTTTATCATAATGATAAAAACTGCCTCACTTTTGAATTTGACATATTGACATCTTTGAGTTACACTGTCAATGTAATTGGAGTACAGTGAGTACAAGCGAGATAAGAAATGTTTGCACATCGATTCACATAATATTCCTTTATCAAAACAATGCCTTCCTCATGAAGCAAAAGACTGAGCGATCACTGTAGATATGCACCAGTGACTGCTTAAGGCAGGGAGGAACTACTGTTTGGTTAGAAAACACATGGCCGTTGACCGTGGAAGGCAGGTGACCATTACATACAGGAAATTTATATAGGAAATTTGCGTGGGGGAAATTAGAATGGCCATTGTGAACAGGTGGCCGCTGAGTAAAGGTGACCATTAGGACAGGTTTGACTAAAACACATGTGCAATAGAGAAAAGGGAATACTACAATCAATACAGATATTATTATTCCTGTGTTCTCAAGGAAGTACAGGGATATTGTGATACAGACCATCTGTATGTATGTATATGTACGGTTAACCATATGTATGCTTTTACATATTGCAATGGTTGGTCCCGGGTGTCCGAGTGGTCTAAGGTGCCTGCCTTTACAGATCACTCACACATCTCACCTCTGTCTGTGTGACTTCGAGTCTCAGCTCGACCAACGTGTGTATGTGAGAAAGCTGGCCAGTAGCTTCTCATGGTTCGTTGGTTCTTCCCAGGATCTTCCCGGGTTCTTCCTCTGCCAATATACTGGCCGCCATGTTTAGCCTATCTTGTGCTGAAAAATGGCATTAAACCCAACAAAACAAACAAAAAAATTGCAATGTGCTTGAACTCTGTCTACACTATTAAAGCTAGACACATCAAACTTGGGTCAGTGATAGTCCTATGGGTGTAGATTGTGTCAAAACTTTTGAAATTTTTACTGTGTCCTTGGTGGTGGGTTAGGGGGTAGCTAAGGGGTTATTTTACTTAATTTAAAATTACTTGAGAGTTGTTTGTCTGACATTTATGAGAATTGGCAAATGTGATCAATGATCAAAATGTCAACATTTGTCAGAATGATATCCCTGGGTCTTTCATACTTAATCCCTGGGTCTTTCATACTTAATCCCTAGGTCTTTCAAACTTAATCCCTGGGTCTTTCATACTTATTCCCTGGGTCATAAGATATAAACTACTGAGATCCCGATCCTTTTAACCATATATGCACTTACTGCGTATGAAAAGACAGATATTTTATATATGCAAATGACACTGGCCTTTGGGATCCATTCTTACCCTCTGCAACTTATCCCCCAGGTCATAATTTGGAAAATATTGAGATCCACACCTTTTAACCATATGTACCTTTACTGGATATGAAAAGACAAATGTAAACATGCAACTGACATTTACTTTAGAGGCCATCACACTCCCAAGGGACTCAGCCACCGGTTCATAGCTTGGAAATTATTGAGATCCCTTTGGTCATGTCCTTCCATATGTACTTATGTTTGTCCATCCAGATAAGCCGGTTAGTAAGATTATGATAAAACCACTAAATGTAGAAAAATTAAAACAATTTTTTGTTTGTCTTTGTATACATTTTTTTTCTTCAACTTTGACTGTTTCTGGTGAAATAGACAAATGAAATTTGGTGGGCCTGTTTGTATGCATATATAGATGACCTTAAACATTCATACCATTTTTGCTATTGTTTATTTTAAGTTTTCAAAAATTTACTTTTTGGACTTTTGGTTTGTCGTGGGACAATCAGGACAACATGTTTTACAAACTCAAATCTATTTTTTTTTCATTTCCTTAATCAATTTCTTAATTAATTATTTCATGACCACAAACAATCCTTTAATTCCTGTCTCATGCACAAATGTTATGTTGTGCTTGAAAGAATCTGAGAACTGAATTTCATTTAATATATAAATTTATATTGCAGTATCCAGAGCTTCTGGTGGCATCTTATGGAATTAATGAGGAGGCACCACATGAGCCAGATGGAGTGGCACTCATCTGGAACAACAAGTTCAAGAAATCTACTCCTGATTACATCTTCCACTGTCAGGTAATTGATGATCTTAAACTGCTAGGTTATCTTTGCATAGACTGGCTTGGATTTCACCAACAAGACTGAAGAACAAGGCTAAAGTCACATTTTATGCCAGATAGCCAATATGGAAGAAGCATATAGTGTACCCTTGTCTGCCATAACATGAAGTGTCACACGAAAAACACAATTTTTTACTCCCAAACCCCCAGACACAATCATGTTTAGAAACACACAATTTTCGGTAATCTTAGAGGAACAAAAAAGCAAGACATTTTTTTACCACCATTTAACGTGTCTGAAGCATGTAGTCAGTATGAACAATAAAGAGTCCTGCTTAGAGCCCATGTAAAACTATCCTCTGGGCAGTTTATACAGCTGGGTATCAAGGAGTCAGTTAAAAGGTACGGTTATCAGAGATAAGCAACCAACATTTCACAGATTAATTAATTGGCTGAGAACAGCTAGGATGATGCTGTGTCAAGTCCTTTGAACTCTGTGGGAGAGCCCATTAGGTTATTTTGCATAGGTAAAGTACAAAGTAGAACAACCCAATTTGTTTCAGTTATACTATCAAAGAGATGCGTGTTGAAGAACAAAAGTTATTACACATATTTGCCTTAAATGAGAATGTTTAAGCCATCATTATTAAATATTATTGGCAAGCTTGTGATCAGCGGCAATGTTTCTTTGAAGTCGGAATTTCCTCCATATATAAAACACAAAACACGATTATTTTGGTAGTCGGAATAGTGTACAAGTGTGGTTCATTTTGTAAGCAAAATGTCGAAATGCAGGTGTGATTTAGGAAAAGATGAGCCATCTGCAAAATGATCAAAGCTCAACAAAACTAAATTTCTTAGCTTATAAACAGAGTTTGACTTTGTAAGCGCAGCAGCAAGCAGAGCATTTTATTTTTTAAACACTATGAAAACACCATATCGGCATCAGTCATTCTGGAGTGTACGACATCCGTCGACATAGCAACACCACCCAGAATGTTTGCCACTCCCTCACAGCACTGCAGATACAGAAAGATCATTTTCTATGCTGAGAAAAATCAACAAGATCTTTGAGGAAGATTGAACATCCAGTCTCAAATGAGTGTCAAGATGAAACACAAATGACATTAGTATTACCTTCACACCCCCCCACCCCCCCAACTATTGAGAGCAAAAAAGACTGCATCTAATTAAGAAAACATTCCACTGTCCAATGGATTTTAATTTAATATATATAATATATTTCCAGTAATTTTATATAGGCTTATATGAAAAGATAACTTATTCTCAATTGGACAACGTTGCTTTTTTAGGTCATGCGCATTGACCCCCCTTGGGACCTCAGAACACACTTTTTGAGTCCCAAATCCCCCCACCCCCCCCCACACTGTCTGGGTATATGGCAGATATGGGACTGTTCCAGTAAAACACACTTTGAACCCAGGGAAGGCACTTTCATTATGAAGTTGTCACTGATAGATGTGATTTAGAATTTTGTATCATTTCATATACATTTTTTTAGTACTGTATTTTCTCTATGTCTTTGGGCACTGTTTGTTTAAAGACACCATGTTTTTTTGTCCATAATCATATTTTTTTGCCTTGGATATTGTTTTTTAAGAATTATGTACATATATTTTTAGAAACAAATGCAGCTGTGCAGAGATAAGACAAGGCAGACAGACAAATATCACTTTCAGAAAGTTAGGGAATAGCTTAATAGGAAATATCCTTGATAAGTTATCCTATGATCCAAATTGACACATTTCACTA
The DNA here is from genome assembly GCA_029931535.1 of Margaritifera margaritifera. Classification (NCBI taxonomy): domain Eukaryota; kingdom Metazoa; phylum Mollusca; class Bivalvia; order Unionida; family Margaritiferidae; genus Margaritifera; species Margaritifera margaritifera. The sequence goes on along the minus strand of JAQPZY010001655.1, from coordinate 6,600,240 downwards.
TTCATTAGCTTGCTGACTCTGATATAATGAATAGCATCTGTTTAAAATGCAATTACTCACCTGTGGATACAAAAATTTTAAATGTAAAGGCATTAGAAGACGATGTCATCCTTTATTAAAAGACATAAGTGTTAAAGTGAGTGTCTTCATCTCAAAGAGTTTGTTTAATACCGCCATCGTGGATAATACTAAAATCTGCACCCAGTCACGTACCAGTTGAATATAGAGGCATTGGTTTCGGTGAATAATAAAATATTTGACAGAAAGGTAAATTCAGAACAACCTCCATTCTGCAGTAAATATTGTACATTGTAATACATTACCGTATACATTTTGGTGTTCTGAACTAACCTTTCCGTCAAGGGTGAAATCAGAGACTATCCAAATGTTAACTGCAACTTTTGTCCCAGGTGTATCTCATTCTTCGAAATCGGCCAGCAAGTGTAGAATTTTCTCAAATATGTCATGAACTGAACAAAGTCTGTTGAGATGGTATGAAAATTTAACAATTCTTGATTACAACTGGCATAAGTTTTACATTAGGAGACAAAAATAGAACAAGCTAGCAGGGTTGGAAATACTGAGGGCTGAGGACTTGTGTCTTCCCTTGTGTTATATTGTTACAGGTTTGGACCCCCCAGCCCTCTATCCATTGACTGATACTATATGTATGTGTTGATAATTTCAGTCTGCAGTAATGTCATGCTGTTTTGCCAAATTCCATCCGAACCTGGTTGTTGGAGGAACATATTCTGGTCAGATAGTGCTGTGGGACAATAGGGTGTACAAGAGAACCCCTGTACAAAGGACACCTCTCTCAGCCTCTGCCCATACAGTAAGTAAGATTATTTGTAGCCTCTGACAAACAGTAAGTACACTTATTTATGGCAAACATCTATATGGAGGACACATGTCTCATCCTCTGCCCACAAACTAAGTACTTTTGTATCAAAAGAACCCCAGTACAGGGGACACATTTCTCAGCCTCTGCCCACACAGTACCTCTGTACAAGGGACACATCTCTCATCCTCTGCCCACATAGAAAATACTTTCATCTTTATAGGACGCCTGTACAAGAGATACATCTCTCATCCTCTGCCCACACAGTAAATACTTTTTGTCCCTAGAAGATCCCAGTACAAGAGAGACTTCTCTCATACTCTGCTGACAAAGTAAGTACGTTTTGTCCCAAGAGGACCCAGGTACAAGAGACATATCTTTCATCCTCTGCCGACACAGTAAGTACTTTTGTCTCAAGTACTTTTTGTCTCTACAGGACCCTTGTATAAGAAACATATCTCTCAGCCTCTGCCTACATTGTAAGTATTTTTTGTCTCTCGAGGACCCCTTTACAAGAGACACATCTCTCATCCTCTGCATACACTGTAAGTACTTTTGCCTCTAGAAGACTTCTTGACAAGAGACACATCTCTCAACCTATGTCCACACAGAAGCACTGTTCAAGAGACATGTCTCAACCTCTCCCCACATAGTAAGAACTTTTGTCTCTAGAGGACCTCTTGATAAGGAACACATTTCTCAGCCACAGCCCACATAAGTACTTTTGTCTCTTGAAGAAACAATGTACAAGCGACACCTCTCTCATCCTCTGCCCACACAGTAAGTACTTTTGTCTCTAGAAAAACTCTGTACAAGGGACACCTCTCTCTTCCTCTGCCCACACATTATGTTAGATTATCTATAGAACTTGTGTGTATATGACACCTTTTTTAGTCACTGCCTATATAGCAAGTGTACAAAGCTCTATAGAACCTCAGTTATTCTATATAAAGGACACCCTGTTGTTTTTATCCACAAAGCGGATGTTACATACACCCCAGACCTTCTCTACAGGATACATTGTAAGATTTTAATCATCATTTTGTGTTTTGTGTAGACTTATTTCAAGAGCAGATTAAACATCCTAATGCAAACTGTCTTTTCTTGTAGCATCCAGTGTTCTGTGTGAGTGTGGTGGGAACCCAGAATGCTCACAACCTGATCAGTGTGTCTAACGATGGCAAGATGTGTTCCTGGAGCCTTGACATGCTTTCTCAACCACAGGTACACCGCAGTCTCATGGTGATGATGACGATGATGATGAAATTTGTTCAAGAGTATACAGTCAATTTCTTGTAAAATTTTAACCTCATTTTCTAAGTCCAGATATTTTTCTTTGTTGTATTTCATTGTGATCTAAATTAGATCTCATTCTCATGTCCACAACTTTTTGATTGAAAGAGACCCATAGAACTTTAAAATTTGCATTATTTTGTCACAGTTTCAAAGTTGTTTTTATGACTATGTTATCAATTTTAAATATTAACCTCATTCTTCCGATTTTAAATAGATTATGACATGAACATGTCATAAACATGGGCTGATTCCTTGAGGCAATGCCTTCTTCATTATTTAAGTCCATAAATCAAAAAACATAATGAGTCAAATTTAGTGGGTTTTTTAATGTTGTTCCTCATTATCAAGTATACATTATCTCCTCCCGTTATAGGACAGTATGGAGCTACAACACAAGCAAAGTAAGGCTGTAGCAGTTACATCTCTCTCTTTCTTGTCTGGAGATGTAAATAACTTTGTTGTTGGAAGCGAGGATTGCTCTGTCTACACTGCATGTAGACATGGCAGGTGAGTTACATCTTTGTCACATTGCTCATTTTCACAGCCATGTATGTTACACTGTAGACATGGCAGATGAGTTACAACTTTGTCACATTGCTCATTTTCACAGCTATGTATGTTGCACTGCCTGTAAATATGACAGATGAGTTACAACTTTGTCACATTGCTCATTTTCACAGCAATGTATGTTACACTGTAGACATGGCAGATGAGTTATAACTTTGTCACATTGCTCATTTTCACAGCTATGTATGTTACACTGCCTGTAGACATGACAGATGAGTTATAACTTTGTCACATTGCTCATTTTCAGAGCTATGTATGTTACACTGCCTGTAGACATGACAGATGAGTTACAACTTTGTCACATTGCTCATTTTCACAGCTATGTATGTTACACTGCCTGTAGACATGGCAGATAAGTTACAACTTTGTCACATTGCTCATTTTCACAGCTAGGTATCTTATACTGCTTGTTTGTTACATGAGGCCAGTGATTTTCTGATGTGCAAGAAGGAATTCTTTGTTCATACTTCTTGCAGGGATGGCAGTTGAGGCACAAACATTTTTTTTGGCAGTAGCATTATGATGCCTTTGTAAATTACAATATTTTATTACAACTTGTATCACATTCTGGTGTCACAATTGCTGCAGGTCATGTCAATAGCTTCGTGATGGATATGAAGATTTGCTGTATCAGCACAATCTGCTGACATACGCATTATCTCTACTAGGTACAATTATATTGTGTCCATTTTCATACAATGCTCTTTTTATTTACCCACTGATTTGGTCATGACCATCCATCTGTTTGTCTATCCGTCCATCCAGTGAAGATTGTGCAAAAACTACTCAACATAGACAAATGACATTTTTTTAAGCATATTTGTATCTATATCCACTTTGCACTTCAGGCCTTTTGTCTGCAGTGGGGGCATACAGGTTTTATAAACACAAACCTGGTTGGTGGAGAATCTTTTCTTTCACATTACATTGTCACAACTGTCTGCATTAATCATACTAACTTGTATATGTGAAATTTCCAACTGCTACTTGTATATGTTAATATCATGTTAATAATTATTATCATTATTATTATTATTATTATTATTATTATTATTATTAGCTCATTTGGCAAAAAGGTGAAGTAAGCTTATGGTATGGTCTTGTGTCTGCGGTGCATTGTGTGTTGTCCATTATACCATTGTCAGTCAACTTCTAAAAAACCACTGAACCAATTTCAGCCAAACTTGGAAGAGGGTATTCTGGCATCTGGCATGAAGGCCTTTCAAGTTCATACAAATGATGCCAATCTGCAATCAAATTTGGCCATGTTAATAAAAATAAAAAATGAAACTTAAATGACTTCTCAAAAGCAGCTCAAGAAAATGTGATGGAATTTGACAGCATTCTGGCATGAGGGCCTCTCAGTTTTGCACAAATGATGCTGATTCACTATTCTATATGGCTACTGTTGCTACAGATGGAAAAACCTTCAAATGACTTCTCATCAAAACCTGGTCAACAGAAGTTATCCAAATTTCATATAAAGCATCTAGGCTCATGGCCTTTCAAGTTTGCACAATAATTCTATCTAACATCCAATATGACTGCTATTACTGAAAGATATAGAAACCTTGAAATATCAGAAACCATCATACAAACCCAGATTTTTTGACCAATTGCCCATTGAACATGGGTTTTAGACAGATGTCAGCAGGTGAGCAATCTCAGACCCACTTGGGACTCATTATTATTATTATTATTTTTATTATTATTATAGTAAAGCTGGGATCAGTGAGTTATTTGAGGGTCATCAGGGGCCAGTAACTGGAGTTGACTGTCACCGAGTACCTGGCCAGATAGACTTCTCCCCGTACTTCCTTACATCCTCATTTGACTGGTCTGTCAAGCTTTGGAGTGGCAAGGTACGGGTAGAATGCCAGGTTTTAAATATCAGTCAGTCACTTAAGTAATAAGGTTGCCTCAGGCTATTAAATACATCTAATGATTAAAGCTAAACAGTGTTGTAGAAATAAAATTTACAGTAACTGTATATGAAATGTATGCAACATTTACTGTGTCAGCAGAGCATTATATATATATCTATATATATATATATATATATATATATATATATATATATATATCTATATATATATATATATATATATATATATATATCTATATAGTGGCAGAGTGTGTTTTCAAAGATATTTTATGAAATAATTTAATAATTTTGTAGAACAATTGTAGCATAAATAAAGTTTAAATAGTAGTATTGGCATTACCAATTTTAAGCACCATTTCTAGTTCTATATCCATTTTTATATCTAGAAACTTTTTAAGTCACCCTAATCTCTGATGCTTTGGTTGCCTGGGTGAAGCTGGATTGATCCAAATTTGATTTTATAATGTCTTGTTTGAGAATGGGTACTTGGCTTGAGAGGGAGAAAGAGTGAAGGTTTTCTGCCCTTCACACAAAGTACAGTTGTGTACAATGTTGCACAAGTTAATGAAATTGATGAAATACTTTTACTCTAAATCTGAATTAGACTTGTTAAGACTTGCTAAGATGAAATTTAAATTAAAGAGAAAATCTTTATTACTTGATAGATGTCAACTTTATAAATACAGTAAATGTAAATAAAGTATGGAAAAACTCAAGCCTATGGAAGTAATTCAGTTAAAACTTTTGAAATCAGCTGTATTTACCATGTGTAGAGCTGTGCCATATTGCAGAGGTACAACATATAAATGACACGAAAGCATCAGATCTCAAAATGGTTGGTTGCATCATGAGGTCATTTGTGTACATAACAGAGCTATATGCACTACAGCTAAAATGTTGTTCAAGGGAAATATTTTCATAAAATAAATAATTTGACCACACTAAATCTTGAGTTATGCTTGCTTTTAATTCAGCTGCACCTTTTCATGCTCACAAGGACATAAGCTTGTAATGATTTCTAATTCAAGGAAAAGTGAAAAGATGATGCAGTGATTGTTATAACTGTCACTTGAAAACATATAAATTATGCTTTATCTGGGATGAAAATTAAAAGCATCAGTTCCTATTTTAGCTTCAGCATCATGAATGTCTGACTTTAAGTAAATAGTTCGGCATGGAAGTACGAGTTTCAGGTTGATATTGACATCATGAGCAGTGTGTAAATAGTTCAGGATGGAAGTACGAGTTTCAGGTTGATATTGACATCATGAGCAGTGTGTAAATAAGTAAATAGTTCGGCATGGAAGTACGAGTTTCAGGTTGATATTGACATCATGAGCAGTGTGTAAATAAGTAAATAGTTCGGCATGGAAGTACGAGTTTCAGGTTGATATTGACATCATGAGCATTGTGTAAATAAGTAAATAGTTCGGCATGGAAGTACGAGTTTCAGGTTGATATTGACATCATGAGCAGTGTGTAAATAAGTAAATAGTTCAGCATGGAAGTGCGAGTTTCAGGTTGATATTGACATCATGAGCAGTGTGTAAATAAGTAAATAGTTCAGCATGGAAGTACGAGTTTCAGGTTGATATTGATATCATGGGCAGTGTGTAATGGCTGCCAACAGTGACAGTGATAATATGGTACTTTCAGGTGATTTATTTTGTAGAAATACAACCCCCCAAAAGTCACTTTCTGGTGTAGATATTTTATAAAACATGTTTCTTACTTGTTGTACCTAATAAATAAAATGCAGCAAGGACTTTCCCTTCAAAACAATTGTGCTAAAATATATTTATTGCCCGTTTACTATCCCTTGACAGACCATAAAATTCAGTGTCCTTCAAATATTCAGTTATAAGCAAACATGTAAATCAAACTATTCTTATACAAATGTCTCTCTTAAGCTTTTTCTTGTAATTGTTTAGAAATGAGAACTTTTGTAATTGTTATTATAGGCATGGGCTAGGTAATTCATTCTGTATTGATGACCATTTATCATGGATGCATCAAAGAAACATTAATCATAACATTAAATAAGAAATGTTTGCCTTAAATCTGGTCAGTGCTAAAAAATAAATTGGACAGCCCTGTGCTTGGGTTCTGTATGAATCTTACTCATGTTTTGTGAGCTACTTGCTCATGGATCCTGTTGAATCTTGATAAAAGCATTGGGATTTGGAAGTTTCAAGTAACATTTGTGAGGTTGATCCTAAAGCATAGGGTCAAAATCATGGGTCCTCACAAAGTCACTTGAAACTTCAAAACACGATACTGAACACTTTAGGTGTAGTTTGAAATAATCTGGAGCAAGGACATGAAACTCTTTGCCTGCACATGTTAAAGCAGCAAAATCTGTTGAAAGTTTAATGAAAGTTTAAAAAAAAAAAAAAGAATATCTTACATGTTTGAACCATGCTTTTGGAACGGTGTGTTATACTTCCTGTTTTGGATCAGCCTCACAAAGTCTTCACAAAGTCACTTGAAACTTCAAAATACAATACTGAACACTTTAGGTGTAGTTTGAAATAATCTGGAGCATGGATATGAAACTCTTTGCCTGCACATGTTAAAGCAGCAAAATCTGTTGAAAGTTTAATGAAAGTTTTAAAAAAAAACAACAGAATATCTTACATGTTTGAACCATGCTTTTGGAACGGTTTGTTATACTTCCTGCGTTATGGTCATTTGCTTCACCTTTGTGCATGTACCGTGTATATCACCATCAATTATTTCTTTGATGTGTTTAACATGGTTGATGGGGTTATTTTCTTTCCCAGTTTAATGCATTAGGTCTAATTTTGACATTGCTCATCATTGTGCATCTTTCTGCTCCTGAACGTGAACTTTCAGATATATCGACAAATAGATTAGTTGAGTGCCTCAAGAGAGACTAAATACATTTGTATTTTTGTTGTGCTACCATCGTTAAATAAAGAATTATTAATATTTTATTACACGTTAAGTTATCCAGGCAAGCCAAATTTTATTTAGGGCAAGTTAAATTTCACCAAGCACTTGCCATGGACCTGTGTGTCAGAAAAGTTTTTCTGGAGCACTGCTGCTACTATAAAATGCATATGCCTGTCTTGTTTGTATTAATAATTCAAGGCAATGAAACTTTACAACTTCTTGGTTTGTATTAATAATTCAAGGTGATGAAACTTTATAACTTCTTGGCTTGTATTAATAATTCAAGGCAATGAAACTTTACAACTTCTTGGTTTGTATTATTAATTCAAGGCAATGAAACTTACAACTTCTTGGTTTGTATTAATAATTCAAGGCAATGAAACTTTACAACTTCTTGGTTTGTATTAATAATTCAAGGCAATGAAATTTTACAACTTCTTGGTTTGTCCTCTAAATGTTCATGCTGTTTGAAAGTTATGACCTGTTAAAGGATAATAGACAGACATTTACTTCTTTGATTTAATGAAAATGGATGAAACTTTAGTATATTTTCTCATTTTAGAAAGTTTTTGTTTTTTACAGTTAAGTAACAATTACATGCAATAGTACATATTAATTAAGACAAGAATATTGATGCAAAGCATCAAGTCAACTGGAAAAGGTAATCAGAAGGGGGAGACAGTAGTTTTTAAAGGTTTAAAAGCTCCTTGTTATGAAATCAAAAACAGAGCAACAAACAACGCAATTGGAATACTCAATCACTGCTGCACATATACTGTTTACCGAGCAGTTGCAAAATAGAAAGAAAAAAAATTGCTGCACTTGATTGCTTGATTGAATGAATATAATATGTTCTGTTTAATTAAAACATAGTTCAATAATGTGATGAATAATTGTCCAACAAATTGTTCATTAAGTACAAATTAACAAATTATATGTAGTTATAATAATATCTGTGTTTAAATCATGTATCTGTTTAATAATAAAAAAGTTTATACAAATCTGAAGTTTACTAAATGACAACACGTATTTGTCATCCTGATTTTTATTAATCAAACACACTAGGATTCATCTTTGTTAGTATTTATAGCTCTAACCATATAAATGAAGAAAAAAAATTGTTAGATAAACACAACATTAACCTTTTTTTTTTTTTTTATCCATTCATCTTTCCAACCAGAAATATGTTTTAAAAAATAATATAAATGATGATTTTAATCATTAATTTTATAACATTATTATAATAATACTGGTCCTCTTATGATGTCATCCAAGTAACTATATCCAAAATCAGTAACAAACAGAGTAAACTGATTCCTGGTTGACTAATTAAAAAACAAAGGAAGCCAGGGCCAGATAACTCAGGTATTTACCTCAGTGTCTACTTGATATGGTAAAGAATTGTAGACTGATACATTTTTATTTTGCTTGTGTTATCAGATATAGAAATGTATGTATCATTCTTCTCAGTTGTGTCTTAATCAGCATTCAGATTCTGTAAAAATGTGTCTCAAATGTTTTGAAAGTCACATTATAAGCGGGGTAAGTCATTGCATGACTTGCAATGAAGACATAGTTTTCTGCCAAACCCATGTTAGAAACTTTTTCATTTGAAGTTTTTTCTTAAACATTTCAGGACCAGAAGTTTATCCACTCATTTGAAGACAACAGTGACTATGTGTTAGATGTGCAGTGGTCGCCTATCCACCCAGCACTGTTTGTTAGTGGGGATGCCAGTGGGAGACTGGACCTCTGGAACCTTAACCTGGAAACTGAGGTTTGTCAGAATATGTAACTCCTTTTTGCAAGGCTTAAATATCAAACAGAAGCTTAGACCAGTCAACAGCTCCACAGTACACATACCTGGAAACTGAGGTTTGTCAGAATATGTAACTCCTTTTTGCAAGGCTTAAATATCAAACAGAAGCTTAGACCAGTCAACAGCTCCACAGTACACATACCTGGAAACTGAGGTTTGTCAGAATATGTAACTCCTTTTTGCAAGGCTTAAATATCAAACAGAAGCTTAGACCAGTCAACAGCTCCACAGTACACATACCTGGAAACTGAGGTTTGTCAGAATATGTAACTCCTTTTTGCAAGGCTTAAATATCAAACAGAAGCTTAGACCAGTCAACAGCTCCACAGTACACATACCTGGAAACTGAGGTTTGTCAGAATATGTAACTCCTTTTTGCAAGGCTTAAATATCAAACAGAAGCTTAGACCAGTCAACAGCTCCACAGTACACATACCTGGAAACTGAGGTTTGTCAGAATATGTAACTCCTTTTTGCAAGGCTTAAATATCAAACAGAAGCTTAGACCAGTCAACAGCTCCACAGTACACATACCTGGAAACTGAGGTTTGTCAGAATATGTAACTCCTTTTTGCAAGGCTTAAATATCAAACAGAAGCTGAGACCAGTCAACAGCTCCACAGTACACATACCTGGAAAAAATGTCTAAGTCATTCAAAAACGAAGCAGTGTAAACTAGAGAGTCAACAAAGGTGTATTATAACAGTTTCTTTACTTTCTCCTCAAGATGGTGTCAGGCATGTGCATTGCTGTACTGTGAATTGGTGAATTTTGGGAGCATGCCCCAAAGTGACAGTGTCACTTAGGTGCATGATGGAATTATGCTTTGAGCTAAGCCACTTAAAGTTACACTTTTTATTTTATGTTCCGCAAGATTTTATTTTGCCATTTTAGGCATGGTTCATTGGAAAATTCACAATTACAGTTTCCATGCTTAACAACAGTAATGTGTGGACTATGCTATCCTTTTGCTCTGTTTGTGTGTGCACAATTGTGCATGAATGCTCTGTTTGTGTGTGCACAATTGTGCATGAATGCTCTGTTTGTATGTGCACAATTGTGCATGAATGCTCTGTTTGTGTGTGCACAATTGTGCATGAATGCTCTGTTTGTATGTGCACAATTGTGCATGAATGCTCTGTTTGTATGTGCACAATTGTGCATGAATGCTCTGTTTGTGTGTGCACAATTGTGCATGAATGCTCTGTTTGTGTGTGCACAATTGTGCATGAATGCTCTGTTTGTATGTGCACATCTGCATGTTATCCTTTTGATCTGTTTGCATGTGTACACTTGTGCATATATGCATGAGTTATATCATACACACCTGTAGATGCATGCTGTGTTTGTGTGTGCACACCTGTACATACATACGTTGTGTGTGCACACCTGTACATACATACTTGTGTGTGTACACCTGTACATACATACTTTGTGTGTGCACACCTGTACATGCATGCTCTATTTGCTTGTGCACACCTGTTCATGCATGTGTGAGTTATGTCATGCAACTCTTACACAGTTTATGGTAGAGACTTTAACATATGATTGGATAATACAAAAATATGTACAATAGTCATAGAATTTCAATTCTTAATATGGAAAGTAAAGTTTGTCATTTTCATAGCAAATGGAATTTGTGCCATGATATGACTTGGGACATCTCATGACTACCTGTATGTACTTATTGCATCTTTAAAATATATTTGGAAGAGTGTGAAGTTTGCTTTATGTGAGATTGTCATAATCACATTTTTCAAAATTGCAGTTTTTGTCTTGGTAACTTTAACTTCTCATGCAAAGTATTATCAACATAAGAACTGAAATGTATGTCGTTACACACAAAAATGAAATAAATCACAATTTAACAAATTACTAACTTCACACCACATTGTACATATCAACCATCTTTGCACCCACAATTTGTACACCTTCAGTCATATACATAGAATACACTGTAACACTTTACCTAACTAAATGCATATGTCATACATTCTCAATCTAGGGCCAATATTAAAATAGAGATCCATCAGGTAAAGGGCAGCAATTTGTCATAATATTTTGCAATGGTAATAGTGCTTAAAACACTATAAATACAAACACACAAATCAATAAAATTGAAATCAGGTACCCATCAATCTTATCTTTGCTATAGAGTATAGTCATGTACATAAATCATTTGTAGTAATCCAATATTTTCCCCACTCTATGATGCAACTTTTTTCTTCAATTTGTTAAAGGTTCCCACAGCAACAGTCACCATGGATATCAATGTGGCTCTAAACAAGTGTCAGTGGCACCAGAGTGGCCATAGTATTGCAGTAGGGGATGATATGGGGAAAATCTCTATTTATGATGTTGCAGAGGTAAACTGCTTATAGAAAATAAAGTAAAAATATGAATAATATCACCTTTAATCAGGTAGTTAATACAGGCCACTGGCTCAAAATTACATTCTAATGGAGTAGAGCTGAAATGAATAACCAAACGTTTAAATCAGAATACTTTTTGTGAATGTTGGAATAAAAATTGGTATTAGAATATTTGTTTGCTTACCTTGCGAGTTTGGCAGCACATTTTAAAACAAAAAAAACAAGGCGAAATATGAACTATGCATCATTGAATTAATCTAGAAGGGAAGAACGTCAAACCTGATAAATCACCTGAAATTCAAACTTCCACTTGCAAACTAGTCATAATGGCAAAATTTGGAATGGTCCGTTGCTTAAAACGTCGCTATTTTTATTAATTGTCATACAAGCACTATTCAAAAGATAACATGTAATACGGCAAGCTGATAAAGAACATAGTATAGAACAGGTGGCATATCAAAGTCAATAAAACCTTTATGCGTTGGTCAATGTATCCAAATGTTAATTACATTAAATTGACCACATGTATGTGCAGTTTTCATTGTTAACAAATAACTTCCCAGAAAATTTGTTTCAGATTGTCCCCATGTTTAACTGAACAAGTAGTCACAAATTATCAAGAGTTACTCCCCTTCTTTACCTTGAGTACTAAAGGAATATTTTTGGTCATACCAAGTTTCAAGATAAATAGAGAAAATAATGCCAACATTTTGTTTGATTTTTAGTTTGAATCACCAAAAAATGTATGCTAGATCCCCAAAATTTCATTTATTGTATTTAGATTTGGAGTTAAGAGTGTTTAAATGTGGCTTGCCAGGAGTTGGCAGGTATCATTAAATACCAAAGTAGACAAAGAAAAAGGATGAATTTGAAAGCTGTATTATAATTGACAAATATTCAAGTCCTGACTGAATACATTGTATGAATATTCGAATAATAAAAGTTGATATTCATTTCAGCTCTACACTGTATGTGATACATGATTTAATGCAAATGTGACTTCAACAAAATAATTGTAATTTTAAGATCAAATCACAGAAGAAATTTATGTAGTTGAAGATAAATACAAAAGAAAATGATTTCAAAGTTTTTGGACATAAATTTGCTTTGCAGAAATGAGTTTGTTTTATGACATACTTTTTAGGAATATGATCAGCTGTTTTTATATTTCATTGTTTATCTTTCTAAGATGGTTTGAATTCTATATATTTCTGACATGAAAATAAACCATTTTATGCAGTTTCTTTATTCAAGGAATATGTTTCCATTAATAATGAAACACTATAATTGGGTTCATGATGAGCTCTACTGATCAAAGACCAGTGGATCATATGGGGTGGTCTTGCTGCCATCATCTGTCATCTTTTTTCTGGCGTCCATTGTTCACATATATTAACAGATGTTTGTTATCAGCACAGCTAAATTTCTTGGAGGAAAATCATGAAATTTGGCACTCAGTTTTATCCTGAGATATAATTGGTCCTAAATGAAAATGGTGCCCCTAGGACATCCAATATGGCCACCGCAGTGGCCATCTTGAAAATCTTGTTATTGCTACTTCTCCTGAATGGATAGTCATATAACATGAAATTTTCATTAAAACACTTCTTATGATATTTAACTGGTAGTAAAATGAAAGTGATCCTGATCTGACCTCCAATATGGTCACTGTGATGGCCATCTTGAAATTCTGTTGTAAATTACTCTGGAGTATAAGGAGGTTGGTTTTTTTTGGGAGTGACTTATGTGCTAGTATGATATGAAAATGATGGTTTCAAATTATGTTAGTACATCTTTTCCCTTACAGGACCTTGCAAACCCCAAGTCAGATGAGTGGTCCAAATTTGTGCGCACATTACAGGATCTTCGACAGCATGCTGCAGAAAGAGAAGAGGATTCAGCCTTAGCAGGATTCACTTCACCGCTTCGATGATCCACTTGAAATGGAATAACCAGAACTTATATTACCATTTATAATTCATAATTTTTCTAAAGTTCTGTAATTAAGTATTACAGATCCATCAGAATTTACAGTTTGGTGCTTTATGTGCTTTTGAGAGACAGTTGTTATGAATTTAAATGAATGATGTTGTTAATGGAGATGGTTTAAAATTATTCCAGTGAATTAAACTGAGAAAGATTGGATTTGGTGACTTAGAAAGTATCTACCAGCACCCATTCTTTTATATTGAATTTATTTCTAGACTGAAGAAAAATTCCTCTCTCCTCTCTGCTTTAGGGTGTAATCGTCTATTTTTAGTCTACTCATCATAGACTATAACTTATGGGATGGCCTGTTGTCCATTGTCCATCCGTCCATTAGCATAAGTTTGCTATCACTACACCTCCTAAACTGTTTGGAGGATTGTTATGAAACTTTACACACAAATTCATCCCATGGTCTTGGTAGTCCTAAAAGGAAATGGTGCCCTTGGATGTCCAGAATGGCTGACACAGTGGCCATCTTTAAAATCTTGTTATCACTACTCTTCCTGAATGGATGGTTATATCCAAAAGGGGTTTTCACTAAAAGACCTTTTATGATGTCTTGTTTGTCCTAAATGAAAATGGTGCTGCTGGAATATCCATTATGGCCACCACAGAGGTCATCTTGAAGATCTTATTATTGCTACTTGTCCTGAATGGATTATCTTATCAACATGGGATTTAAACTAAACGACTTATTATAATGTCTTGATGTTCCTGAATGAAAATGGTGCCTATCTGACATTCAGTATGGCTGCCATAGCAGCCATCTTGAAAATCTTGTTATTGCTTATCCTCCTGAATGGAAAGTCATATTGACATAGGGTTTTCACCAGAAGACTCTGTATAATATCTACATGATCCTTGAAAAGGGTGCTGATCTGACATTTAATATGGCCACCATGACAGCCACCTTGAAAATCTTTCTATTGCTACTCCTTCTTAATGTAAAGTCATAAAAATATGGGCTTGTCACAGGAAGACTTATGGTTTCTAGTTGCTCGTAAATGAAAATAATGCCAATCTGACATCCAATATGGCCACCATAGTGGCCATCTTGAAAATCTTGTTGTTGCTATTATTTCTGAATCAGTGGTCTTATTCACATGGGGTTTTCATCAAAAGACTTCTTATGATATCTGTTGCTTGTAAATGAAAATTGTGCCCATCTTACATCTAATATGGCCACCACAATGGCCATCTTGTAAATCTTATTATTGATAAATATCTGTCACGGTATTAATTAAGCTACTTATGTTGCTGTGCTATAAAGCACCAAACCAAGCCTGAATGGATTGTCATATTGACATGGGCTTTTCACCAAAAGACTTCTTATGATGTCTGTTTGGTCCTAAATGAAAATGGCACCCAATCTTACATCCTGTATGGTCACCATGGTGGTCATCTTGAAAACCTTGTTATCACTCGGGAATAGTAGAGTTGGTTTCAACACTCAGCAGTTAAAAAGGAAGAAATGGTCTCATCTTGGATTCTTGGAAAATCCTTTTGGCTAGTAGAGCATCATTCCTTTCGAGAGACTCTTGTTTACGCTTCATACTTTATTGAATTAAGCATTATATTAATGAGGTATTAAAGAGAAAACTATTTTAATTTAGGTTAGGAATCACTTGAAGGTACATAGAGATGGGCAGGTCTAATTGAAACTTGAAATTCCTGCTTACCGTTCATAAACTGTATATGGTGAGAAGAGATGTTTCATTTCAAGACGAATCTTAACATTTTCAGTTTACCAGTAATGTGTTGGAATTGCTTATTTAAAATCACCATTTATACCATTTTATTGACAATGTATTTCAGTAGATATTGCAGTATTGAACAATTTAGTAATATCCATTATTTAGGTAAATACTCTGGCATAAAAAATCGAACATCACGTCATACATTTTTATTATAATTGAGATTTGGTACGGTTTTATTTACTTGGTAGACTTTACTGCATGTTTTAAATTTGGGTAGGTGTCATTTAGATTCTTGAATGTTATTATCCCTGAGAATTCTGTATATAAATAATTATTAGTAAGAAATATGTGTATATTGCTTGCCAGTACAAAAAAATGTATAAATATGCTTGTATACAAGATAAAATCTCGACTTGTTTTGAAGTCAGATATACTCGTAACATACACTGTGATGTACATAAATGTATGATAATGTGTGAATGCAACATTAAAGGAAGAATAAGGAACCAAATGGGTACCGTATATATTCACTTATAAGTCGAGTCCAACTGTAAACTGCAAAGACCCAGATCTGCCAGTGCATAATGTACTGGCCGATCTAGGTCTATGCAGTTTGTTAGTACTAATCAGTAGAACAAACAACATAGACCCTGATATATCGGTGCATTATGCGATGGCAGATAGAGGTCTATGTTGTTTGCAGTTGGACTTGACTTAAAAGTAAGTATATATAGTGTATAATTCTAATGTTTATGATTAACTTTTAAGCTGGAGTTTATGAAAAATATTAAAATAGTGTTCCTGTAATAGTGTTCCTGGAACAAAGTCATGCAAATTAATTTCTTTTCGTGGGCATCAATTTTTTTTGGTTTTGAGGAAAATTACATTTTCACTGGTACATAAATTTGTGTATTGAGGAAGGCAGGGGTTATTGTGTCTGCAAGGGCAGTCATTGTTGGGTCTTAAAAGTTGTTGTTAGTAGCAACCACAAAACCCATGAAAATTAGTACCCCATGAAAATTAGTACCTAATGAAAATTTGGCCCTGGTGAATTGCCGATATGAGAGGAAATGTGAATTTTGACAATAATTATTTAGCCATATTTATTTCTCTTGTACTTTGGAAAATGTTCAAATGGACTTGAGGGTTCACACCTATTTATTAATTATTACCTCATGTACACAACCAAATTTGCAAAGTTTCTTGGCTACTACCAATTTTAGTAGAAATATTCCAGTTTTAAGTAGCCAACTGTCTTAGGTGACCATATTTTCTACTGTCCACAGCTGAACAATAGTTGTCTGTATTTGATTAAATCTATTAGGAAAAATAATTTGTAATGATGTATGAATTCACAGAAAAAGTCCTCTTGAATAGAAGAAGAAAATAATTGTGCTAAACATCAAGACTTCATTTTTGTGCAATATTAAGCATGCTTACTTACCAATAAAACAATGGGCAGAAAATCTTAATACAGCATGCTTTGTTTTTATTTACTTCTTGTTGATCATTAAGATCTAAATATAACATGGCTAGATTAATGAATGAATGGCTTTTTTTATATCATTAGAACTAGCTGGTAGAATGATGTTTATTACATTTTCTATTAATATCTGTTTACGTGAGCCTCTCCAGCAACTGGGAGTCATGGTAACTCATTTGGTAGAGCATCAGACTCATAATCCAAGGGTTGCAGATTCGATACCCACTCAGGCCAGCCCGGGCCACCTGCCTCAGTGTGTCCTTGGGATAAGTACTTGCCTCCAATTTCCTCAGTATCCTGTAGCCAAAAATGTGTTAAAAGTGCCATTAAAACCCAACCAGCCGATCAGCAAACGAACCAACCAACCAAACAGCTCTCTAGCAACCATCAAGACTACTTTGTAATCTGATGAGAACAATTACCCTCACTTTATTCTCTAAGCTAGCTGAGGTTACTGCAGCTCTGCAAGTCCCTTGCTATATTTAGTGATATTTGGAACCTTTTTCTCAAGCTAACAGATTACCTCAGCTATATTTAGTGATCTTTTGGACCATTTTCTAAAGTTAGCTGAGGCATGGACATTTGCAGGAATTTTTCCACAGGGTGGGAAGTTTTGAAAGCAGAGGGGTGTATACGTCAAAGCCTGCATGCAGAAGGACGCCAGGTTCCTTTGAACACTTTTTTACAAAATGTTCTACCTAAATTGCTGTATAAAACTTTAAAGATTATTTAGTTCATGGCTTTAAATTAGGAACTCCAGGTTTTCAGCAAATTCCAGTCAGGCTTTAAACCAGATGTCCTTACTGGTAACCATACAGTTTACATTGCAGTGACTTGAACCTGACAGTTTACATTGCAGTGACTTTAGAATCAGTTGTCCTTGCTGGTAACCATAGGGTTTGCATTGCATTGATTTTAGATTCAGGTACTTTTGATTCAGGTGTTCTTACTAGTAACCATACAGTTTATATTGCAGTAACTATAACCTTATGGTATACATTGGAGTGACTTTAGATTCAGTTGTCCTTACTGGCAACCATGCATCCCTGGCACCTATTTTATACCCAGTCCTCCTACTTGGAATATGCTGATATACTTATCTCATACCTCTTGTTAACATGATTTCATGATCTTGTACACTATATTTTTTGCCAGACTTACTCGTTGCAAAAGCCCAACCTTTATCGCCAATCTTAATGCAGCTTATTATTAAGTATGAAATGTTGTCCATTCATCGTCAGGCAAATCATCCAGGAAACATTTTGCATTAATAATTTTATCACATTGCAATACTATGTTTGTAAACCAATCATATTTATCTTGCACACCTGTAATAATACCTCATTACATCACTTGTGAAGGACATACCATATACACTTACTTCTAAGTTGAATCCAACTGCAAACTGCATAGATCCAGATCTGCTGTCACATTATGCACCAGCAGATTTGGGTCTGTGCAGTTTAGTAGAACTAACCAGTTGAAGAAAAAACATTGACCCTGATCTTCCAGCACATTATGCGATGGCAGATCAGGGTCTGTATTGTTTGCAGTTGGACTTGACTTATAAGCAAGTATATATGGTAGATGTATAATGTTAGTCATGTCCATTTATATGTATGAACATTAGCAGTAAAATTATTGAGAGACCGAGACAAATCATATGCGTGGGTCTTTAATTCTTGTATACGGATATGAGAAAATAAAAAATTAAAAAGTTACTAGACGAGCTAGACTGAAGTACAAGTAATAAAATGTAGAAATTCAATTTCATTACTGTCTGTTTCTCCACTCCTCAAATGCATTTGTATCCTGCTTACACATTTAAAAAAAAAATCTTTTCTAAAATAAATGGTCCAACTTAGTTAAAGCCAACAATTGTACCAAATGTACCATAGGAGCTCAACACACCGACCCACTTGTATAAGTATAACAACACTTAAATAAAAACATCAATATTCATAGGCATGGAAAAGACCTGAGGGTATTATTTTACAAGACTCAGTATTCACTGGCACATGTGTTTAATTGTTTCATAATAGTTTGCCCTCGGTCAATCATAAAAATTACTAAAAAGGGCAAATGTCATTTGCATTGAAGTAACAAAATAGTAGTCTTTCAGGAAACTCCTCGAGTCTTGAATTTCATACTTCATTAGAAAATATTGTCTCTGAAAGGACCCAGACATTTTTCTTACAATTATTGGATACAAATGGAACAAGATCCTGCTATTATCTTATTTCAGTGTTGTCTGTTGGTATGACAGCACACAGGTAATTTTACAATGTTAGTAACAGAGTCCAAGAAGTCAAGTCATATTGCATTGGATTACAGAACAAAGGTGTATGGTTTGGTTCTTCCTAAAGGTGAAAATATTTTCCTCTTAATTGAGCACACCTGCTTCCTCTCAATGATTCATTCGTTCAAGTATGACAATATAATTGGGTTGAATGACTCAAGTTTCACATCAAATCAGAGCCAAGGGATTTGAGTTGACATTACAGATTACAGGGGCATGTGAAACTATGATGCACCTTAAAGGTTTCACTATGCCTACTGGTTGAATTCCTTCTGGAGTGCCTAGCCTTGGGGGTTATATTCAGCCATGTAGTTGAATTGATTCAGCAACATCCCAGCTGATTTTATGTAAGAAACCAAGGTGAGAACTCTCCCAATTCACTGTAAGAAAAGTGATGAATCCTGTCCCTGGGGGTGCCTAGGTTCACCCAAAACTCTAGAGATGACAGCTCCAAAGGATTGAGAGACCAGAGAGAGCAGATGGGTTTTTGTTAAAATTTATTTTGAAGTTCAGTGGTTAAAATGTCAAAGACATGCAAAATATTTAAGTATCTTTATTGAAATATTTCTAGTTAAATAAATCAAACTGAAGACTTTAATATTGATACACCAATACCAAAATAAGTGAGAAAACAAACCTTCTCTCATACATCTTAAAAGTTGTAAAGAATTATGTAATTTAAATTAAACAGAACTATTACTAAAAGACTGCGAGATTCATTTAAGAGAAATCTAAATTAGTATAGATTTTATGTCATTAGCAACCAAAGTTTGACAATTGTGTTCTGTACAAGCTCAATTAGACCTAATGACATTAATTAGGTTTTATGCAATGATGCTCACAAGATCAGAACAGATGGACAGGAAGGATGAAAACAATATGCCCTCTGCAATAGCTTTGGAGGGGTAGGGGTGTCGAGAAAAGGATTCAGCCGTGATTAGCTATTATGGACAAGATAAGAGGTATACTGGTTTCTTGGACTGAAAAGTATTAATTTGAATCTATTGAAGGTTTATGGCAACAGACTGGAATTGACACCCTACGCAAGACATTGAAAGAACGTGTACCTACTTTGAGATGTGGTATATTTTCTTCTGGGATGGGTAAGTGGGGTGCATGTGCACCCGCTATATATCCTAGATTGGCCACTATACTAAAAACTGAATGTTACAGAGCAACTAGTTAATATTATGATTTAAAAAGGTAATCAATATCCTATGGATTTTTGTCTGTAATTGCATGTTACAGCTAATTTTGTTTATTAGCCAAGAGTATGATTGTTAAATCGTGTTTTTAAATGGTCAGAAATTAACATACAAATCATAAAAATCCTAGCATCATTAATCAGCATCAAAATGGGTTGCATCATCCATCTCATTAAGGTTTATGTGCCCTTCTTGGTCATTGCACCATGTATTTTGACCATATGACTTAATATGAGCACAGCAGAAACTATACACTCTAATTAGTTGTAACTGATAGGAGTATCTAGATTATATTATTGTAATTATCTATAGTTATAAATAGTTAATCAACTGCCACTAGAAAAGCAATTTAAATTTTTATTTTGTTTTCAAAACTTCACCAAAGATTGACCGAGTCCAAAAGATTAAATATTTAATTTTAAATTAACCCCCTAAACATGTGGTTGTAAAGTTGAGGCTACTCATCTGTAACATAAGTGACCACTATGGTTGAATAGATGAACACTATGGTGTGAAAACACATGTGCACATGCTCTTATATAATGGGTTATTTCAAAATAGATTTGATATGTTTTTTAATTGTCATTTTGTGGTGAATTTTAGAAACTAAAAAAAATGATTAAATTGCTGGTTTAAGTAGCAGTTAACTGGTTAATTAAATATTTTTACCTATTTGTAATTAAAATACTGTAATCTAGATACTCCTATCAGTAAAAAATAATAACTGTATAGTTTCTGCTGTGCTCAGTTGAAGTCATATGGTCAAAATGCATGGTGTAATGAGCAAGAAGGGCACATACGCCTTAACAAGTAGTAATTATATTAGTACCCATATGAACCTCTCAAAATTGTCATGCAACAACATCATGGTTACTGTCCTGTACTGGGAGACCTGTTTTGTACCTTTTCTATGAAACGTACTCTATCCCCGATCATACTAATTCCAAGTCTTGTAAGCTCTGTGTCAGTCAGATTCTTATACAATTCTATTCATTTGATTTTTTAATTTTAACAAAATGCAATAATGGGCTTAATTAAAGATTGTCAGAATTTGCCTTAAAATTGCAGTCAATACATTTTGTCCCTTAGCGTATGGTTTACCATTGAAGCGAGATAATAGAATATATCTACCTTCGATCGCCTGCAAAGTTCAGTCTTTGCTAATCATCATAGAAGAAGTTTGAATCAAATATAAGGAAGTTTATACCGAATATAAAGAAGTTTAGACCGAATATAATGTTTTCCATTTCACTGTATAATATTAGGACAAAAGCACATCGTACATCGAAGTTTGCACATAATATAAGGACAATGGTACCGCATATATAGAAGTTCAAACATAATATAAGGACAATGGTACCGCAAATATAGAAGTTTGCACATAATATAAGGACAATGGTACCACATATATAGAAGTTCGCAAATAATATAAGGACAATGGTACCACATATATAGAAGTTCGCACATAATATAAGGACAATGGTACCGCATATATAGAAGTTTGCACATAATATAAGGACAAAAGTACCGCATATATAGAAGTTTGCACATAATATAAGGACAATGGTACCGCATATATAGAAGTTTGCACATAATATAAGGACAAAAGTACCACATATATAGAAGTTCGCACATAATATAAGGACAAAAGTACCACATATATAGAAGTTTGCACATAATATAAGGACAAAAGTACCGCATATATAGAAGTTCGCACATAATATAAGGACAAAAGTACCGCATATATAGAAGTTTGCACATAATATAAGGACAAAAGTACCGCATATATAGAAGTTTGCACATAATATAAGGACAAAAGTACCGCATATATAGAAGTTTGCACATAATATAAGGACAATGGTACCGCATATATAGAAGTTTGCACATAATATAAGGACAAAAATAAAAGCACCGCAAAAAAATTGTCCACTAACGATAGGTCTGGCGTTACATAGTCTGCTTCTTACAACCAATGTGATCAATGGCATTAACTCTAGAACAAATATTTACTGCTATTATACGTAACGGGAGAAAAGAATAATCACAAAACTATGTAATTTCCAACGTTTGAACTTAATTCTTTTCACTGTACCATGTCATCTCTAAAGCGAGTTAGACACATTCAACATTTATCATTCGTTACTGTATCAAGGTATTTTTCATAATTAAACTCCGTTTAAAAAACTGCCATATGACATTGGAACATTACTTTTATTTTAATCGCTTCTTCAAGTTTGTGCACAGCTATCAGACTTTTTTCAACGAGAAGGCAAATTCTTAGGCATACAGAGAATGAACATTTTCCCAATGAGGCTATTCAAACCATTTCTAAAAGAAATGTATTTTTTCAGTATTCACACCGAGCCCAAACAAGCTCGTATAAATAAAACCCACCTTGAGTGCAACAAGCTAAATCAGTGCGAGTACCAAAATCGGCACGATAAACTAGTCCTTGTGGTACACTGACAACTGTTCCTGAAACATAGGATAAAGTGCGCAGGCAGTGGTACAACCAAAAGACAGAGGCAGTGATTGTAAACAGCAAGGAAATAATGCTGTGGTACTTCAACAGTCAGACCGACCACAGCATAAAACACAGGAAACATGATATAGAACTTCAACATTCAGACCGACCACAGGATACAACACAGGAAACATGATATAGAACTTCAACATTCATACTGCACAGGATACAACACAGGAAACATGATATAGAACTTCAACATTCATACTGCACAGGATACAACACAGGAAACATGATATAGAACTTCAACATTCAGACCGGCGACAGGATACAACATAGGAAGCTTGATATAGAACTTCAACATTCAGACCGACTACAGGATACAACACAGGATACAAAACAGGAAGCATGATATAGAACTTCAACATTCAGACCGACTACAGGATACAACACAGGATACAAAACAGGAAGCATGATATAGAACTTCAACATTCATACAACACAGGAAGCATGACATAGAACTTCAACATTCAGACCGACTACAGGATACAACACAGGAAACATGATATAGAACTTGTCGATGAGGAGAGGAACCTGATTTACATCATAGATATAAAAGTACCAGTGGACTCTCAAGCCGAGCGCAAGGAAATAAGAAAAAGTAACAAAATACAGTGATCAGTGATCTTACCAGTTTACTAATCAGGAAAACAGACATAGATTATACTGATCATAGTGAAAGTACTTGGACTTATATCATACAAACTCAGAGACAGTCTCAGAAAACTACAAATAACACTGATGCCAGAACTTCTGTTCAAAGCGACACTACTCTAAACATCAAAATATCCTACACAGAGTCCTGGAAATCTAATGCCACAGGAAGCAGCCCAATATAAAGTATGACGGAAAGAGCTGTGAAAGAGGATATAATAATAATAATAATAATAATAATAATAATAATAACAAGGAGAACTATAATCATCATCATTATCATCATTATGGAGGACAATTAAGTGTAACGATCAAGTGGTGGAAAATCGTTGAAAAAGACAGTGTCAAAATCTTATTGGGATTCAACATCCAGACCGACCACGTTATAGAGTGCAGGTGGCACAGGCGTTGTACCGGTTTACAAAGAAAACAAAAATGACTAACATAATGTTAGACATTGCCACAAAAGATTAGAAAACAGATTGTACAAAAGGTTATACCATACAAATTCAGAGATTACAAACGGACACTTAGAATATCCACAAATCTAGGCTAAGGGCAGCGAAGATATTCTAAAGTTTCATTAACTTTCTAAACTGTTGGAATTGGTATGATCCCAGGATTAAGATTAATAACCAGCCATTTCTAATAATAATAATAATAATAATAATAATAATAATAAAATAATAATAATAATAATAATAATAATCTTTTGTATAAAAAGAAAGTCCAGACTTAATACAAAAAACGGAAACGGAGGTATGCAGAAAACTTTACAACTGGTCATAGTTCATACCTTAAGTGGTTGAAACTGTTTATTCTTGAAAGGAAGAATTTCTTCAAAAATTTTAAATTGTTATTCAATAATTTTCAGAATTAAACAAATTAGTGCTATTAATATGGTGGGAGTTGCGGTGGCTCAGTGGTTAACGTGCCAGACTCACTACCGAATGGGTGCTGGTTTGAATCCTACCATCGGACCAGCCTGCGTCGGCTACCGTGGTGTGTCCTGGGCAAGGCACTTTACTCCAATTGCCTTGGTACTAAATAATCTAATTATGTTGTTGTGCCGTAAAGCACCAAACCAAAACTATTGATGTGGTCTCAGATGCTGCACAGAGTGTTTGAATTTAGCCCAAGCAACACTTGATGGATTAATATAAAATGGATTGTAGATTGACATCAGGAATTGATTTTCAGCTAGCTTTGCCAATATTAAACAGAGATAAAGACATACTTTATATCGAGAAACCTATTAAGTACTTCCATTGGAAATTTCTCGAATGACTCTGTGGGATAAAACCAAATCAAGCACACCGATTTGTGTTCATTTTTTATAGGACGAAATCGATACTGAAAATTTACATCAATATTTAACAATGTTATAGCCTTTTCCAGTTTTATTTACTTACTAAAACTTGTACCGTAGTGGTAGATCGTCGAGGAAGATACGCATATTCAAATCTTATTGTTAAGTTAAAACTTATAAAAAGCATATTATAACTGCATTCTCGTATGTTAGCGCTGAAAAAGAGAATAGCGAAATTTATGAACATTTAAAGCCTGTTGAAAGAAGGAATCTGTGCAATCATATCACTTCTAGTCAACATGCAAATATATTTCTAATATTCGAATAAAATTTTCTGAGTATAGATTTACTATCTTAGCATCATCAAACGTTATTCGGCTTTTAGTTGGCAGTGTGCATCATTTGGTGTGTTGATTTCTTACAAAGGACGATTCGTCACAAACAATCGATTATGTGTCATAATGGAGAGAAGTTTAAAGAGCAAAGCTCACAACAAATGTGCCATAATGGTAAGAAGTTTAAAGAGCAAAGCTCACAACAAATACTAGATAATTTAAAAAGCACCTTATGGCGATATTATATAGAGGTTCTTACCTGAGTTGTCATTTGTAATACAATTTATTAACAGGTTGAATAATTTACATTTTTGAAAGCCATGGTGAGCCTTGTAGAAAATGTTTGATTTTATTCAACAGAACTGCAAAATAGTTTGGTGAAAACACTCTAAACTATATCTGAATGTCTCAGACATTACTCCCTTTACGATTTTATGATGTGTTAATGGATGTGTTGACTGTGGACAAATTATAATATGGGTCTTTTCATCTGAATAACACAATAGTCATGTAAAGTAAGAACATGAGATTTTATATCTAGTTTTGTTGGTCCTTATTAATTCAACATGAACCAAAAGTAACCTAGTACAGTTTCTACAAAAGTTACCTTCCGTAGACAAAACCTGTCAAGGTACTTTCCCTTTATCAACGTTCATTTTTTTGTTTCATGTTAAAGGCCTTCACCACATATATTTAGCTTTCGAAGAGATTTTAGTCACTAAATTCCAGTTGACATCTGTCATACACGAATTCTCTTTTCAACACATCAAGATTACTATCGGTTTTTTGGGTCTCCACAATCACGTGATATGGCCCTGAAGCAATCTGCAGCAAGTCTCGCATATTTACTTCCGATTCGATGCCCACAGTTATTATGGTGGCCCCCTTCTTAAGAATGGCGTCTCTCTCCTTCTGGAAATATACGTCTAGATCGTATCCACCATTGGTGAAAAGCACAAGGAATTTCCTTGCGTCAGAGCGCCCGCCATTTTCTGTATCAAATCCATGTTCGTTTATGTACCGAAAAACAGTGGTCATGTTATTAATTGCGTTTTCTTTATGTGAAATCTTGGATATTTGCTGGCGAAGTATAGCTTTGGTGACACGATCTTCAGAAAAGTTGGTGTACGTTCGGATAGTGTCAGAGAATGAGGCTAGACTGACGCGAGTCTCGTTGTGTCCGTCCCCAAAGGAGTCTATCAGGCCGACAAGTGTAGAGGCAGAATCTAGCAGCCCTGAAAACCCCTGTATGGAGTCAGCTGATGATGTGTTCACACTGTCGTCTATCATCAGAAGTACGTCAGACGTAGCTGATCTGGCACATTCTGGTGAGGACAAGAGAAGCAGATTTGAAAAGCAAAAGTTAACATATGAAGAATAGTAGAAGGAAGGTAATTTTCACTGGGCCAAACGTGTCTGGACAACAAGGCGGGGTCCTAATTTAGGGCCCCGTTTCGTAGTCATTCGAAAATATTTCTATCTGCAGTTTGAAAAGAACACAAAAGCTCAGAACTATTGTGTTGATAGCACATATTTTGATTCTGTGAGAATTCTTAAAAAATATTATATCAGTTCGTAAGTATTTAAAATATTTAACTGTATACAAGTTTTTGTTGTCTCTTGTAAAATGTATGTACATCTCATTCGTAGTGGGTTTAACCCTGCACATGTCCCTCTCTCTCTCTCTCTCTCTCTCTCTCTCTCTCTCTCTCTCTCTCTCTCTCTCTCTCTCTCTCTCTCTCTCTCTCTCACACACACACACACAGAGATGAAAATGCTTTAGTGTTGAAGTGTTGGACAGCGTACTATAATTTACCTTCACATGTGATATCAACAAGCTTCGTGACAACGGTGTACAAAGAGTCAAAGTTTTCCACGGAGAACACCAATGAGCTTTTTCCAGAAGGGTGCGAAGAGGCAATGTCTCTCAGTTCTTTATGGGAAACTTGCTCCCCAATCCCTGGGAACGATATTAAAGAAGTCCGTCTATCATTTTTAGGGATGAAGTTATTTTATGACAAAACTTTCCTTTAGTGTTCAACTTTAGTCGTCACACACACACACACACACACACACACACACACACACACACACACACACACACACACACACAAAGAAACACGGAATCCGATAACATTAATTGCAGCAAGTCTGAACTAATGTTAAATTGATTTTGCTTGGAATTAAAATATAGTACTTGATAAGATAACGGGATGTGACTTTGAATGCCGGCATTAACCAGCATTCAGCTGTAATTTCAAATCAAACAACAGAGAAATGTGTCACCCTGTAAATGTTAAGATCAAATTTAGCTAAACATATATTAATTTAATTTAATATGCTTTTTATACCGAGAAAAAAGTCAAAACTTCATTGAATTAAAGTGCTGACAAAATGGGTCCTTCTCATATTATAGGTTTTGTCTGCACGTGTATTTAGCAGTACATTCTCTTTTAACACTTTTGATTGAACATAGAAGCATGACCTTTGTTTGACGAAAAAAAAACTTAAACTTTGACCAGTCCAAAATTTACTGTAATTCACAAACACATCGTGTAGAATATTGATATTTTCAACTGTGAATGAAGTAGCCTTATGGCAAAACTTTCGATATTTTGAATAGTCAGTTGGAACATAACTCTGTTATTCTCAAATAGCTCCACGGATGACGTTCTAAACATCACTGCTTGCATAAGCCATTTAACCCTGAGATTAACCTCGTTTCAATTGTCGATTTAGTAAATTGTGTAATGCATTTAAATGGAAAAAAATGGTAACTTAACAACACAAGCACTAGATCCGCTGGCTCAATGATTAACATTTTTATATATTCCGTTACTTTTGCGATTTTACTGAAAAAGTAAGGCAAAAACTAAAGCACGCGTACCTGCAAGAAATTTGCAGAAATAAACGTAGTTGCAGTGGAGTTTCGAAGGGGATGACATGCCACTTGGGGGGGGGGGGTAATTTGTTTTATCCTGCAGCTAGCACGATGGACATTTATTATAATTACCAACTGCAGCAATTGCCTCAACGAATCCATTCAGAACGTCAGCATCTCGCTTTGTTTGGTCCCTGTACGTAGACATACCATCCGTGAGAACAAATACAAACACCCTGGCCTGTTTATCGTTCGGTCTCCGTCTGCTTTTGGCATCAACAGCTACAGCTTTTGCATTCTGTAGAGCTTTGTCGGTCCGAGTTATCCCCGGCTTGAATTTGACACGCTGGATGGCTGCCTTGAGAGTCATGTTGTTTTGGTGAGTGTCCAAGTCAAACTCAAGGTGAACCTCTGAGGAAAACGTGATGACGGTGACTTGTGTGTCGTTAGGACCTATTAGGACCTATTAGGACATGATCCGTGAAGTTGGATACAAAGTCAAGCTGTTTCCTAAAGTTTTCTTCCGTCTGACTGACCGAGGAGTCCAGTAGAAATATCATGTCTGCGGGTTGAGGATGACAGATTCCTGCAGTTATCGACAATTTAAATTTCGTGAATTTTAGGGAATACATATGCATCTTGATACACATAGTAAACATTTGACAGAAAATATATTATCGCAGATAGTTCCTGGAATGTTCTGCAAAGTTGAAATATGGCACCCACCTGTATGTATTCAGATTTTGAAGGTTAACAAATTATGAAGAAGTGTAGAGTGGAGCACTTGAATGAACTGTACATTTCTGTTTTTAATAAATAAATACTCAAACATCTGTAGAAAACAATATCGACGTAAAATTTGATAACTCTGGTCCGTGAAGTTGGATACAAAGTCAAGCTGTTTCCTAACATTTTCCTCTTCTCTGACTGACCGAAGAGTCCGCGAAAAATATCATGTCTGCAGCTTGCGGATGACAGATTCCAACAAATATCAACAATGTAAATTTTGAAAATTTCAACGAATAATTTGCATGTTGATGTATTTAATAATAACGATAATCGCTGAATAATGAAATTATTTTCTCTAATTATAAAAGATAGTTACTTTAAAACTCTGCAAATTTGAATATATCCATCTGTATGAAACAAGGGTATTAATTCCTGAAAAAATTAGCAAGAGCTAAGGACGTGTAGAGTGTGAGAGCACTTGAACAAACAAAATATTTACTTTTGCAGAATGTCCACTTACAAATTTCAAATGTGAGAAAAGCCACGATTAATCAGTGATACTTTCCCTGTTCTAGCTTATATCTATTATATGATGTCCATTTCTATAGCTGTATATTTTGCCTATATTAATATAGCCATGTAGCACCAGCCACTGCTACATAGATGACATAATGTTAGATATCGTAGAGTGTTTGGAATACTATAATATTTACGATGAATTAGTTGATTATATAATGTTTAATCCTGATCCATCTCACGAATCATTCAAATAAACGTGATCACGTGCTACGAAAACGAATACGGTTTTGCTGACGAGAAGGCAAGGTAAAGTGATAGTACCACTGTGAACCAAATCAATACTGTTTCGTTAATTATGGCAGAGCCGAGGACAGGTGTGATGGACCTTTACCAACGGCAGTTGCTGCATATCCCATACGTGAGCATTGGTAGACAAAGCACAGTCACTCTCCTAACAAGCACACTGTGATCGCAGGATAACGAAAACACGGGGGAAATACCAACAGAAGGAGGAACTGAAAATGACTGGGTATCCACACTCAGATGGAGAATTTAAGTGGCGAAAAACCAGGTTCCAATAGCCGGCAGTGTTGATCGTCAGGAAAAGAGGAGTGTCAACTAAACAAACCCAAATTCATAGATATGACAAATTTGTCATATGAGACAAAAAACAACAAATTAAAACAAGGAAGAATAGTTTTGTGAAGGAGTCGATACTAACTCGCCCGGTTGTCCCGAAGAGGCAAACATTCTCAATCAAAATTTGCCAAAAATGCTAGACTACAGAGTTAATGGACAAATACATGCTGATGAAGAGATATGAACCAAGAAGTGCGAGTTTCTGGGTGTTCTTAAAGTGGAGAAATCATTATATACCATTAAATAAACTCTTCCAATAGACTAAGAGATTCCACTTCTACGAATTTTCCATATGATCTTACAAGCTGAGACAATGCAGAAGAAGTCTCCAACCTATCATGTACACAGAGAAAGATTAAAGCTCAAACAAATAGACATCAAAACTTTATTTATAGAGGAGAGGATTACGACACCACAAACCCAACAAGAATGAGAATGTGGCACGCCAAAATTATATATAAATGTTGAGTCGCAGTAACATATTTAAAAGCTTATGGAATTCACTCGAGTCTTGGAAAAAGGAAATATCCTTTTAAGCTATTAAACTTAAAGCACAGAGAGAAACTCTGCTTTTAATTGTTCCACAGTAATTTAAATCTTAACCATTTTGGGTCCTAACTTCTACTTTTCTACAAAGGATCAGACATATAAATGGATCTTAAGTTAAAATGTTCAGGATACAATTTCGACTGTTATTCGACATTGCGAATAATTGGCATGCTCTGTTGTTCTAAACTAGCAGATTGAGAATGATTATAGGACAGTATCATTTTGAATTGAAGTTGATAAATAATGCCGCATATATATTATCTTTCTTTTACTCTAAAATGTTCTGTTCAGGAGTAAAATTAAAGCATACAACTGTGTTTAGGGAGAGTATGCTAAACAAATGTGGGCAGAGAACATCATCTAAATAAAGTTACCAGACAAATTTAGATGTGGGGTTCTAAATTTACTGAGTGTCTATAATATTTAAAGCAGACACAGCATTCGTGCACTTGCAATAAGGAGGCAAATGTTAAACTCTGCATGGTGCGAATGCTGGAAAGAACATTTTTCAGGCGGTTAAACGATCCCGGAAATGTGAAAGTGAATGTTTTTAAATTTGTGTTTTTTCATCAAATCGAACTAAACTTTTTGTCTTCTGAAGAATATGTCACTGGATTCACCGTGTTAGAAAAGTGAAGGTCAACAGAATGCAAGCTATAAAACATTGGGAGCTTCAGAACTAGCGGTTTGGGGTGCAAATGCGCACGAAACTCTTTCAGAAAGTTTGGATGTGGTGTTCATTTAAACAATCTGAAAATGGATGAAGGTAGTGTTTCTATAGTACAGGCATGGACATATTCTTGCTTAGCTCTCAAATTTCCGGAGGCTGGGAGAACATCAACCAATGCTGCGGAAGTAGAGTGGCCGTTAAAAGTGTGTTGAGAACTTCAGCAGCTTATTGTGTTTCGTCAATTTAACAAAAGACATGTAAAAAAATGGGGAGTAATTGTATTATGCAAAAAAGCAGATATTCAAACTAAGTTAGTCTGAACTAATGTACTTTTGAAAATGGCTGGTATTTGCTTGCTATGGGAACAGGTCGATTTTTCATATCATCCTATAAGAGATTGGTTGGGATTTGTAATTGTTTTATATAGCAAACAGAAATGCGTAACGTCCGTGTTAAATGAAATATGCTGCATTACGAAAATTCTCTGTTTGTGTATTTGCAATATATATATCTATATATAGACACAAAGAGAGAGAGAGAGAGAGAGAGAGAGAGAGAGAGAGTAGATAGTAGTAGTATGTGCTGGGCTTGTTATAATTTTCTTACAAAAGTCTCTTGACCATAGATCGCCCCACTTTGAAATGAATCATACAATGGACTCTAAAACCTGTATAATTTGTGATGCTGATTATTATTAAAGAACGAAATATTAAAGGAAATATGTAAGTATCATACGCGCTCTCGGACCTTAAAAGTTTCATGATGATACCTCTCTAAAGTGTTTAATTTTCCGCAGCACTTGACCATTTCTATCATTCTTGATGGATGAAACTAACAAAATCAACGTCAAACTGAAGTTTGCTTTATTTAATTCATGAATCGTAGAGGTGAAATTGTTTGAATAACCTGTTTCACAATAGTCTCCATAGAAACCAGTTGGACAAATACACCTGAAGTCGACGAAGCGATCTTCACAAGTGCCACCATTCTGACAAGGGGCGCTGGCACAGTCTGAAATAAGGAGACATGCAGCTGATATACATATGAAAAGCAATAATGGCATGTACGGCTTTGTTCTGTCAAAGATGGAAATTAAGAAAAGGCAGTAAAAATTGCTAATGTATGCATATCGATAGATCCAAAAGTATATCTCTTTATATATGAAACCCGTTGGTGTACATACATACATATTAGAATTTTGTGTCTTTCTTACTTGATGATAAATGTGCAATGTTGCGCATATATATATATATATATATATATATATATATATATATATATATATATATATATATATATATATATACATTGAAATTTATATGCAGCAATTTAGATTTAGATTTGTAGTACAAAGACTTGTTAAATAATACATAGTTAGCAACATGAATATAACTCTTTTAATAAATATACATATACATATAATATTAAAGGGAGACTTAATAAAAACGACACGTTTTGCTGTAGCTAATAATATATGTATGCATGTACGTACTCATTGGTCTGTATGTCATTATGTATTTATGCGTTTACTTGATTGAAACTATATATATATATATATATGTGTGTGTGTGTGTGTGTGTGTGAGTGTGTGTGTGTGCATATTTATGTTTATGTTTGTATATACGTTTGCATGTATGCATTTATGAATGGATGTTCAATATACGTCAGTCCGGATGGATAAGGACTGCATTAAAGGCGGCATTTCGTCAAATAATTTGAAGAAAAATGTGAGTAAAGTTGACTGGGAAAATTGTTCAGTTACTCACACATATTGATCAAAAGTTATCAAATTCCTGTATAAGTTTAGATAATAAATAAAAGAGACGCAAATCAAACCTTGCAAGATAAAGCATGTGTATAAAAGGAACTAAATAATAAATTGTTGATGATTTACAAATATACTTTGCACAAGAAACAGTGACAAAATTAATTAGACAACCTTTGCTTTTTTTCTAAAATATCTTCATAAAAGTTCCAGTACAAAGTTTATATGAGAAGTATGTGTGTGTGTGTGTGCCTAATGTTAGTTACATATTATTGCCTTAACGTAAAATCCTTGTCTTTACTATCTCAAAGATAATGTATGTCATTTAACAATAGATACCGTGCTTACTTGCATTCTTTGTATCATTATTATCATCTGGC
Source organism: Margaritifera margaritifera (assembly GCA_029931535.1). Lineage (NCBI taxonomy): Eukaryota > Metazoa > Mollusca > Bivalvia > Unionida > Margaritiferidae > Margaritifera > Margaritifera margaritifera. The sequence goes on along the minus strand of JAQPZY010001655.1, from coordinate 6,566,917 downwards.
AAATGTTTTTTTTAAAAAAACGCCAGCGCTATACCAAGCTAAACGATAACGGTACTGACATTTCTATTGTCATATGTATATAGCTGCATGTAATTAGATGCTTCATTTTGTAAACCTGTTAGCTGACGCTGCATTTCTCTTTCTTTTATAATTCGATTCTTTGTTGTATTTCAAGATCATGTAATATCCTCAATTTGGTAAACCTGATGTAATCTCTGTTTAAGAGGAAATAAAGTAATACATATATGCATGGATAGATACATACATACAAGAGGCCAACAGCTCTGTAAATACAATAATTTTAAAACAACAAAAGTTAGGCAGCTTTTTATTGAAGATTGAAGTTACGATATGCACATTATTCCAATCGTTCTGCTGTACTCATTTATTTATATAATGTGACTCTTCTTACCTGCACTGCTTAGTTTTATCCCTAATGGATGTCCATATGACATAAAACGCCCTGTTCCATATAGGACCGCCCCAAACTTCACATCAGGTGACCGATGCTGAAGACGATGTAGGCCAGGACGGGATATTTCATACACAGACACAGAGAAGTTTGTCAGTGTGTATGGATCAGTGGCATAATAGCTGTACTCTGCTGTAGCATTAACTCCATCAAGAAGAATGCCGTGTTGGTGTTCCGACTCAACAGTCACGACTAGATGATGTTCATTGAAATTATTAAAAGCTGATTCACTGATGGGCAAGCTAAATGCATACTCTTTCAAAAATTGAGAAATTGACGGTAAAACTGTCATAAATGGATCCCCAGAAACGTCAATGCCGGTTTTCATCTCGCCCATTTCTAGAAGAAGTATAGCTTTGGAAGCCTTTATATAAGTTGGGTTTGAAAGTTCGTGTTGTACATATTCACCTGCATCAAGCACGTCCGTTCTGTCCCCGTGTACATAAATCTCGGTGTTTTCATGTGCAGCCACACATCTTGCAGTTGTGATGAATGTGACAGCAGTTGAAAAGAAGGGTGTAATGATAAAATTGGTGCCAAGAGAATGGACTGGTGGCATTTGTTCCACAATATTGTCACATGCAAGTCCATACTTTCCACGGACACATTTATTACCAGAGAAAACTGAGATAGGTTTGTCACTCAGTATTTCTGTGCCTGTAAGGTCATAGATTGTCTTAAGAAAAAATGTCTCGTATTCTGATAACTTCAAAGAATATATATCTCCGTGGTTGTAGTTTTTTCCATCGAAGCTGACGGGGCCACTAGGTCGAAGAGTTATTTGAATGGAAGTATCTTTGTTTCCAGCAACAATTAGGATCTCACTAGAATCCAACTCACTGTTTCCAGAAGGGGACATTCCAACAATATGTCGTTTTCCCAAGTGTGGCACAGGTATAACCATGACACTCTCTGGAGCATAGGCACAGTCTGACACAACATATACCGAAACATCGACATCAGCGTGGACAGAAACGCCTTTATTTCCATAACCTACAGTGTTATGAAACATAGAAATTAGATCTACTCGTAGGTAGCCGTCCTTAGTTTGGTACACTGAGTGCATTTGAATGAGTGGAGCGACAACCGTGACGCTAGCTGGTTGGTCCGAAGAAATAAGAAGGTAAGCACCACAGTTCGCCGCAAAGCTCCCCATCAATCCAAGATAAAAGTTCCTTCCTTTACTGCCTAGAAAATCATAACTGATATACAGCATGTTGAGATATATAACAGTTCTATAAAGTTGTTGAAAATGACAGAACAAATGAAATATTTATACATAAAAAAATTTAAAATGACAAAAAGGCTAAATATAATAAATAATCAGGAGCAAATACAATTGTCAGACAGTTTATTAGAAGGCTTTAAGAAAAATGTGACAGGTTTACGACTTGTAACAATAACGGTTGCAAAGGAACAATAACATTTGCATTAACAAACTGAAGTGTTCACAAACGAAGAATAACGGTTGCAACTACAACCTCTACTGTTCAAATTTCCAAAGTAGAACTAAAGGTTGTCATTGCCACTGTTAGTATTAACACGTGAGGAGTATCGAAAGACTGCACCAACTGATAGATGCAATCGTTGTTGTTATACTTTATGATACAAATTTGAAAGACATTATTTTCATTTATCAGATCAATGACACAATTCATAATGCAATCAAAAAGTAATGTTCGCTGCCCAATGCCCTGTCTTTGTATTCATAAGTCGTATGAAAAATGTATCCGTAAATAGCATTTCATCTGATTAACTGTCTATTCTTATCATCTATGTCCATACTTATAGCTGTTACATAGTATTTTGGCATGTTCTGAGCGACCTCTGACATATATGTTACGGCCTGCAATGAATTTACTAAACTGCCACTAGGTAAATACGGACAATGGATAGGTACCTACATCTTGAGTGACTAATAGATCAACATCTTAGCGTCTGTATATCAATAGTAATACATTCTGATAAGTATATATCTGTGTATTTTTTTATTTGTTATCATCCCATTCGAGTATTGAATGCGCTGTTGCTGCTATTATGAGTTATAATATCTTTCCTTTTAATAATTTTATAATTCATGGCTGATGTGTACACATGCACAGTGAGATATTAATATTTCTACCTCATATGTTGCATTTTACAGCCTTGATGAAATCAAATGTTTGCCACTTGCTACTTTAAGGGATATCTGTCATGTGAATAATTTCCACCTATACCGTAATATGTAATATATGCATCAACAGTCATCATCTCGGCTGTCTCAGTTGCCACCATCACGTCAAGTCAAAACCATTTTTTCAGATACACCATTTATTTAAAAGATCAAACCATCGTTCTTTCATGGCCACCGGAGATTCAGCGACCTTCATTTATAGTGCAATTAGTCCTCTCTGTTAGCGTTTCTTACTCAGAGAATCGCGAAAACGACTGGAAAGAAAATGAAACAATTAAATCGGCTCCATTACACTGTCCAATCTGCTCTATATCTTTAAATCTGTTTGAGGATTAGGAATGATATTTGATATCCTTATACATCATTATTAAAAGGTGTGAGTGTACCACATTGGCGTCCTATTTTCAAGGTCAGTATTTTAAGTTTTCCATTACACTTTGTTTTCCACTCTATTACTTTAGACCTCTTTCTGATTTAGGTATGAAACTTGGTATACTTATATATCAAGATTAGAAGATATCTCGTGAACCTCACTGGGGGCACAATCTTCGTGGCCAAGATCATAGACTAATAGTTTAATTTTTCCATCATATTTTACTTTTAGATCTATATCTTAAGAGCCGTTTGAGATTAAGATATGAAACTTAGTATATTGATACATCATCATTAGCAGGTGTGTCGGATAACAAACTCTGGCTCTTATCTTTAAGGTCAAGGGTCAGGGATCAATATTTAAAATTTTCGTTCATGCTTTCCTTTCCATTCTATAACTCTGAAACCATTTAAGATTAATGTATGCATCTTGGTATATTTGCCTTGTAACACATAGGGGTTGGGGCTGGGGTGGGGGTGGGGTCTTATCTTCAAGATAAAGGTCACAGGTCAATATTTTAGGTTTCAGTAATACTTTAAATGTTGCTCTATAACTTGTGAGCAGTTTAAGATAAATGAATGATATCTGGTATTCTTGTATAATGTCACTACTTGTTTTGCATTCCACATTTGTACTTCATATCTCCAAAGTCAAGGTCACACGTATATATTTCATGGTTGCTTTTGTTTCTGCTTTATATCTTGAAAGGTGTTTGACGTTCTGGGATTAACCATGGTGCACTTTTGTTTCTCTATTTAAAGGCGTTTCATGTAACGCAGTAAAGGTTTAATCCTCAAGGTCAAGGTCAATTGTCAATTTATTTCAAAATTTTGCACTTTAATTCTAATACCCTTTGAGACAGATACATAAAACTTATTAACTTTCCACGTCTTAAGTATCTCTACAGTTCTACCTCAAGGGTCTCTGTCAGATTTCATCAATGTATACTTTTGGTGGGGTCACCACAGTAGGCTGGTGACACAGTGCATCGAATTTGCTTGTTTTTACAGCAAGACTCGACTATGAAAATGATCGCCGGAAATATTGGCATTGAAAAGTAACATCATTTATTTAGTCTCAGTTATCAAGGATGCAGATTTTAAAATATATCGAAACTGCAGTATGCAAGGGAATTCCATATTTTTGGTGTGAAGAAGATAGAGGTTCTAATTACAAGCGGAAAACTGTTGGGTTTACGAGGAAATGAACGCAGTCCTTTAGGTGCATTAGTGGGGACCCACTTAGTATAAACATACATTTTTATTTTATGCTAGGCCGCGAATTACTGGGTTTTCCGAGTGGAATAATTGTGATATTTTACTGGAGTGAAAAAAATCATATTTTTTCACTGGCCGTCAATAGATATTGATAACAGTATGATCAAGAAATTTCAAAATGTTGTAGGACGGTTGCATGGTGTAAAGGTAAAGATGTCGCCTCCCATCCAGGCGAACCGGATTCAAATCCAACAAAGGGCAAATTTTATTTGTCTTCATTTTGTTTTTATCTGCTGTTTTACCTTGAATTGGGAAGGAGCGTTATGTTACTACTGATATTTTCTATGCGAATATGCACAAAACAGAGCAGAACATAAACGGTAAACCGCTGACATTATCGTGCGGGATACAGTAAGAAATCTGTTACTTCAGTCTGTTATACAAATTACTAGACAGTACGTTTGAGCATAAAATAAAAAGAATATTTGCTTGCTCCGAGTGAACAATGGGTATATTTCATCTCGTTTTAAGCAAATATTCTCTATATATTCAGATTGTATCATTCTCGGATGCCTGTTAGAGTTAGTTACTCGTCTTGTATAGCGATAACTATTGTGCATTTCTGAACGAGTTAGTGGTAAAATAGTGGACGGAGGATTTTAGTTTTGTAATTTGCATTTTGCTTGCGACAGAATGAGGCAACATTTCAAATACTTATCTAAAATTCAAACGTTCCCTACAACCGTAAACAATCTTTTGAGAATCTTTATAAAGCCCCTAAAATGTACCAATCACACATAGTATGTGTCCTTTTATACTATTTGAAAGTATATTTATATACAGATTGCACACATAACAGCTGCAAATTTTGATTTCAGATTTCATGCGCTCATTGAACTTCGTTAGTTGTGTTTCGGATGCTTTTTTCAAGAACTGTACATATGAATTTCGCCATCTCTGTGCCATGTACCGTTACCTTTATGTATATCTGGCAGTAGACCTTTCACAAAGAATATTTACAGTATAATCAAATGTGTATGGTAACACGCTCGCACACACACATTTAATTCTTTGCACGAGATTTTCGTGCGGCTCATCTTTCAACTGGATCAGAGTTGCATAAAAAGTCTTTCACAGAGCTGAAAAAACCCAAACATTTTTGCGTAAGTTTCAGAATTTGGTAAAAGAAATAAAACTGGGAATGGACCTTTAAGAGTGATGGCACAGTACTGGAGGAAACACATATTTTACTTCATTATCATTTTTAATAGTACAGTAATGTTAAAGTTTTGATCCGAATCTCAGTTTTTCACAATTTCAGGAAGTCAATCAAGTGTTAGTCCCATGAATAGTTCAATACTGGAACTGAAGGAAGAAGCAAGGAAATCAATACCAAAGGGTACTTACTCTCCGTTAATTGCTGACAGTATAGACACTAGTACCATGCCTCCATTTGTACTGTATTAAAGGGACATGTAGTATTCATTGTTTCCTTAGAGCAACCCATAGTTTATAACTTCAAACTTGACATCGGACTATTTATTCTGATAAAAGTCCATCGCATATGTTTCTAATAAAATGGCATACGGACTTCAAAGCATATTACTTCTCACTGACAAATAATTTTTATTATTTCATTCAAGATTTTTCAGTAGGACATTAGGGAATATAACATGAAACTCCATTGAGCTTGATTACATTTGTTGTAGCCAATATCTCAAATTGTTTTAATTTTATCTGTGATTAGTCAACTTATTCATTCGTTTTGTCCATTAAACTAGTTTGTCAATGTATTGTCCATTCTTTCTTCCATTTATTTTTTTCTATTATATTGCCTCATCAGCGTCAAGTTTGCCAGACCACTTAGCACTGGCGGCAGAACACGGGGAGTTGTTAGGTCGTGGCGCATGTGGAGAGGTCTACAAATGGTATGATTCGAAATCTAAGACTATGATGGCGGTGAAGAAAGTTCCACTCTATGGATCAAGCATAGAAAGAGGGGTATTTTGTTAACTTTTTTCTACTGTAGGCAAATTCAAAACAGAGGTAAATTTATTTACAAGGTTTCATCACTGATATGTAGACAAATTCAAAGATTTTACAAGTCCGTGTAGGTTCAAACATACGTCTGGACGCAGGGACAGAGAGAGAGAGATAATAATACATGCGTAGATACGTTGACATTGGTTCTCTTAATTAACAAGAAAGTTTAAAAACTACAAGAAGAGACCAATGGATACACGCGATAAAACTAAAAACAACACAAAACACCACGAGATAAAATAGTATGTTGGAACAGATTAAGAGATATTTTCTTCGCAGCGACCTTTGATTGTTTTTTTTTTCAATAGATTTCCCATTTTTAATTTAGAAGAATTTTATTTTTAAAATGACAACATATTTTATTGTTTCTTTTTCTTCTGGTCCTTAGATAACAGAAAGCCTTGTAAACGAAATAAAAATCCTGAAAAAATTAAACCATGGTCGTATTATCCGGTAATATGGATGTTCAGATGAGGAGACCTGGTTACAGATTTTCATAGAATATATGCCAAATGTAAGTTCTTGTTTTCATTTATTGTCATGGTCATTAAAGTAATCAAATCCATGCCTTATTTAGCTTATATCTCTGCTTCTTATTATTTTATCGAATAAACCCATAACTCGCGTCTGTCCTGTCAACAGATATCAGGATTGATTTGTAGTATTTATGGACACAAACACAACACACAACTATTAACACAGAAACAAATCTCGTTAAAATATAAAAACCTACTATGTTACTACTTAATATTTAAATTATGTACAATAAATAAATTCCTTAATTTATGAAAGGAGTACAGTTCTATTGGGGACATTCATTCTGCATTTATCGACTGAATGAACTGTTCTATGTCATGCCCTTCAGTTCGATCAATCGACCAAGACATATCGAGCATTTCACACCAGATTGATTTATCTGTTTTAATTGTTGTGTTTTGTGTTTCTGTTTTTCTTGACTCTTTGCCTTTGACAAAGGGATGCGTAGATCCCGCGAGTGGTAAGGCTATTTGACAAAATATTTGCACTGCGTGTTGTCACTTATGTGCTGAAAATAACTTTCTTAGCATCCAATATTCGAAAGATACATTGCTGAATGTCACATTTGCTGCAGAATTCTCGATACGTTATACTAACTATTTTCAAACAGAAAGAAAAACGTGCAATTTCAGTTAATGAGTGTGATTTTTGTTTTTAAATCAAATTCTGGTATGTTCTATCAACTACTTGTATATGTTAATACTGATTTTTATTACCGGGTATATACTTGAGTGTGAAATATAGAAATTTATTGGCGAGATATTTTTCATATTTTAATTCCTATATTTTCACATATGAAAATAGTTGCCATGTCTACTATTGTAGGGTTCGGTAAAAGACTTCATGTCCAAATATCAAACACCTCTCGAAAAAGAATTTGCTGTAAAAGTCACTCGGCAGATCCTCGAAGGGACTGCATACCTCCACGAAAACAAGATTTTGCACAGAGATATTAAAGGTACGTTCAATTAGTAGATTTGTATAAAAAAATTGCTTTAAAAGTATGCATTTTTCTATCATTAAAATAATTAGCGATTAAATTAAGCCTAATGAATTGGATTGAAATATGGATGCTTCTAATATTGCAGGACCTCCTTTTTTAAAGACGAATCAACATATTAGTTAATCACATAGATGGCATTAGATTATTTTCTGCCAAGATTGTTAAACATGCTTCTTTTATCGATTAGAAAATGGCTACAATGGCTCAAGATCTTCAGAAACTGTCAGCCAATGTATTTAATGCAACGAATGATTTGCAAGCTGATTGGAAAACTCACTGAAAAGTCTTACTTTCGATCTGGACTGTGATCATAATAGCAGAAAGCGAAACTTGTAATGAGTAGATAGATATATTCTTTTTCGACAATAGAAATACATAAAGCATTGCTAAAATTTGGTATAACATTAAACTGGCTGTCAGTCTTTTCGGCTTGTTGTCTCCCTAGAATTGTTTTGCCTGGTAAGTTGAAGGCGATTGGCTCGTGGATGCGTCGTAGCACTAGTTATAACTGTCCAATGATCTTTATAAACATGTTTACGTTTTAGAACCGGTCAATTTTAGAATAAGGGGATGGCAGGTATCTCACGTAAATTGAATGGACAAAGCACCACTCCAATAAAGATGTCGGCTACCCAAAATATTAATGGACACAGGCATTTGTCGCATGAGATTTGTTTTACATTAATTTTAAGGTGATGCAGTTTTCATAAATCCTCAGCGAAGGTAGACGATTTAAGGAAATGCGAATGAGGGAAACTTTATTTTGTATACAACAGAAATCTGTGAGAAATAACACGTTATTATTTTAATAGACGTGTTGGCGTAAATACTAGTATAACCTGTATGATGCACCTCATCTTGCAGCTTCCAATGTGCTTCTTGATTCTGAAATGAATGCTAAACTAGGGGATTTTGGAATATCCAAAGAACTCCATACCCTAACGAATAGCAACACGTACTGTAACACTCACGTGGGAACGCCATACTGGATGTCGCCAGAGAGAGAGTCAGGGGAGAGAAGTACGGCCGAAGTGCAGACATTTGGTTGGTATACCATTCTGATAACTGTAATATAGCTATGTACAAAGGGACAAAAGTGACAGATTTTTCCAAACGAGAAGGACATGAAATTTGCGGTCAGTTGACATCTAAAACAGACACTACTAAATATCATTTATCTATTACGCAAACTTCTCTGTGAATAAAACTGTAGACCTAATAATAAGACCTAATAATAAATCAAGTCGTAATTTAAAACTTTTTATTGACTGCAAATTATGCTTTTTTTTTGTTTTAGGCTGTCTTATCTCTGATTTTGCTCACGTCAGGTGGAAATGCTTGTGTGCTGGTAACTGTATATCTCGGACACGCACGATCTCGTGCATAGTTATTAGGAAAAACAAAAAAATATATAAACTTTTCAGTGCCCGGTGAATACGTTATTTTCTTCATGAACAGAGCGAGCAAGCGTAATGGTATTCTATCGAATAAAATAATCTTAGACCAAGGAAGTATTATTATTATTATTATTATTATTTAATTAACCTATAATTCTGCCTTATATAAACATCAAAAGTATCATAATACTGCCTAATATTTCCATTTAAATACTGTGACTGTAAATGACTGTAAATGTTTTTAGCTGTGTATCTGCCAGTCCTTTTTTAAATTTATTTTAAATTCATCCTATTTTCTTTCTTCATCACCTACTTAAATTTGATACTGGTCTTGTATTCCAGGAGTATTGGGTGTACCGTTATAGAGATGATCACAATGAAACCTCCCTGGTATGAGTTTGAGACGAATGCGGCCATTTTCCAGATTGGCCTAGGAGTATATCCCAAATATCAATTACCGTCTACGGTGTCCCTACATGTAGTGGACTTGTTAAGTCAAACGTTCCAGCAGGACGCATCAAAGAGACCGACGGCTTTAGAACTGTTGAACCATCCATTCCTAAGATGATCATATCAAAGGCTTGAAACATTTAATTGTATTTCAATTGTATTATTGAGGTTAAGAAAGTAGTATTGTGGCATCTACCTCTGTGACAAAGTGTGTACATTCACAATCGTTTTATCATGAAAAGAAAAAAAGTAAAAAAAAAAAAAAGAGAGCTTATTTAAATCATCGTTCAGTGTGAATTGATTTTATTTTACGTTTACCTTTGGAATTGTTTGTATTATCTGAAGAATCTTGTATGTAGTATAGTAATATATAATCTTTTCTGAGTAAATGCTAAAAGAAACATCGCCCAAGACTACAATTGGTATGTGATTGAAAGTTGGAAATCTTTGAACAACGATACTGTAAAGTATTGCTATCACGTAAATACCATGTATTCCAAGATCGTTGTGAACTCACCATTATTCGTGGTGTACCAGTATCTGTGGATTTCGTGGTTGCTTAAAAGCATGAATTTAAAGCCATAATGTACAATGATGTTTCTGTGGAAACAATAAAACCTTTTGTCTGTGGAAACAATATGACCTTTTGTATGTGGAAACAATAGAACCTTTTGTGTGTGGAAACAATAGGACCTTTTGTATGTGGAAACAATATGACCTTTAGTATGTGGAAACAATAGGACCTTACCGAATCCGTTAATTAAGCACCAAGGAAATTGTTATTTTTGGAAAACTACGAATATTGATACCCGCAAAAATAAAGGAATTCACGGTTGAATGAATAAAATTGACTCCTGCAGATGTTCTTTTTGAAAAGAAATGCAAATCTTGTTTTGAAAAGAGGCAAAAAGGTATGACTGTGTAAACTAGAATTAATGCTACAGTGCCTAGTCCCTCAGAATGAATGATATATGAAGAAATAAGAAATAAGATAAGAATTAGGTAGATATTCAACAAGGATACACTGAAAAACTGTTTTCTTCGTCAAACGACTAAATTTTTCATAAAAATGACAGAAGAAAAGGTAAGTATATGACAGATCTATCCAAAAATGTGCATTTAGATTTACGCGGAAACATGCAATACAACACGTCATATACACATGTATATTCTCTTCTTGTGACAATCTGTCAAAACTATCAACAACAACAAAAAGAAAATCCGAGTACAGTTCCAGTGTCTTTGTGAACGTTTTTCCTTTACCGCTTATGTTAGAGTACACATGTTTTTTCCATGTATTTAATGTGATATTCAAAACGTGACTGAGGTAGCCGAAAACTCTGAGTCCCACATTCTACTGTGCTATTCATAAACTCCATGTTTTATTTACTCTGTTCGATACTGAGTCTTCATTTGAGCGCTTTCTACCTTTTCTGTTAAGCCATAAAATAATTGCAGTTGATATTTATAGTTATTCTTAGTTATTTATTTTCCAATCTCCTCTCGTTTTCCCATGCTAGAGGCATAACAACACTTGGTTCATATTGACTCTTTATGTATGTAGAGAAGGAAGCAAAATAAAGGATATGAACTTGAAGCACTCAAGGGCATTATAGGTACCTTTAAACGCCTAATGCGGAAATTAAATTATGCCGTTAAAATTGTGGATAGTGGGGTTGAATTCTTCAAGACCAAAAATGCTCTAAAATTCAAGTAATGAGACTGAAAAAAACAAGGGAAATGTTCCAAGCCTACGAGAGCTGAACCATCACTTGATATAGCAACTTGGGAAGCACTATGCCCCACCCTCATTCTTTGATGAATACTCCATGGTTCTAGAATATGGTACGCCACATATGTCGATGTTGTGGGGAGATGTGTTAAAACGTGACGATGAACTGAATTTAGACTTCTTAGAGTACAATGAATATACTGATTATAATTGCAACAAGAAACGGAGAGAGCAATGAGAACACTCGCCCTTGCCCACCAAGAATTTATGCTACTCCCATAACCCTAAAAGTGTTGCTCTTCGCATATTCTACCAATCAAAGTGTCGAGAGGGGTTCAGTAGTCACAAAAGCGCACTGTATCTGGTGACTGTGACAAACTGACGAATTAAAAAATGCAAAGCAAACAAAATCGTTATTTTCGCAGAGTACTAGTTGGCAATAATAAATTTGACAGTATAATGAAATTAATGTCAAAAGCTGATAATTTACCAGATGGGAGGATAATTACCAGCACAAGCGTGAGGAGAACTGGTGAAAAAGATGACTGACAATTTTGCACCTTTCAATTTGCAAATGTATGTCACGGGTTACAAGAATTCACAGCCTTTAAATAACTATCGTACTTTCAAAGATCAACAAAAAAACCCTCATTTCAAGAATGATGGTCCGTCAGAAGTAAGATTTCCTTCCTTGGAAAACATAATCACTGTATTTGATCCGTTCTCATATTAATCATGTCGTCCTTGCATGATTGCCATACATTCTTCGTTTCGAATATGCTCTCGAACATACCAAGTACACGTGTTCGTAGAAATCATTCCATCGAAACTGCTGTGGTGACTGGTCCATTTGAAATTATATACTGCAATACAGACCCCTGTACAAGAAGATTTGGTTTGCTTTGGTGCTTTACGACACAGCAACACAAGTAGGTTATTTAGCGCTGAGTCAATTGGAGTAAAGTGCCTTGCCCAAGGACACACCACGGTAGCTGACCCAGGCTGGTCAGATGATAGGATTTGAACCTCCACCCTTTCGGTCGTGAGTCGGGCACGCTAACTACGGTACAAGAAGAAGAAAGGTTTATCCATTATAATGCTTGCCTTGTTGCTACTTTAGATTGGCAAGTACTGTGTAAACCGTCAAGAACTAGCCCAGTACAACATCAAACGGACATCTCTAGGGAACCTAATACGAGAAGTTAGACTGATTTAATCTTTGCCAGATCAACTCTAAATAGCTGCACAATTAATATCAACTTTTCCAGCGAGAATTTTCAACCATTTGCAAAGGAGATCCTTAGCCATCTACATTGACAGCGACAGCAAGTGAAACATGTAAAACAAACTCTATTCGCGCGCGCTCGGACACTATCAGCGACAAAACACAATACTTGTGTACATATGTACTGCGTTCAAAGCGTACAGAGGGCCCCGGGTGGCCGAGTGGTCTATGGCGCTCGCCTTTACAGATCACTGCCATCTCACCTCTGTGTGCGCGGGTTCGAGTCTCGGGCTCGGCCAATGTGGATATGTGAGAAAGCTTGCCAGTAGCTTCCCGTGGGTCGGTGGTTCTTCCCAGGGTTTGCCTGGGTTCTTCCTCCACCAGATAAAACTGGCCGCCATGTATAGCCTATCATGTGCTGAAAAATGGCGTTAAACCCACAACAACAACAACAAAGCGTACAGTGTGATTATAGACAGTCGTTAGTCAATTTAGTGAAAATATTTCACATCAAATGCCTTTACTTTTTTAATATGAATTACAAACTGTGTTCATACTAATTTCTTGTCTTTCAACAATTATCAAATAGAACTAGGTTTTATGCGTAACAGTGATTACCACTTGAAGTGACTAGGAATGTATTGCATAAAACATCAAAAGCGGGATTGTTAAACGATTTTATGAAAATTTTGCGCAACCTTGCAGATTGAAATGAAGGGAATTTGAAATATCTGATTAAATGTTCTGTCCAAAGAAAGATAAAAGTTAACACTGGGGCAGCCATTTTACTCTTCCCCCGATCGCGAACTCGTCAGTTCGGAGACAAAGAATGAGCAAAAATTAATCTTTTGTGTGTACTATGGACTGAAAGTGAAATTCCATCCTCGCAAATCCACTGGGGTACAACGCTCGGCAAAGCCTCGGGTTCTACCCAAGTCGTGTCACACTCGGGTGGAATTTCATTTTCCACTAGCACATGCTAAAAAAGTGCATAGTTTGTGGTAAATAAACTAATACCGGTGTTATTCAGCGATAATTACGTTCCTGTTTTTTTTTTGTTTTTATAGTAATAAACATAACGTAACAAATATCATCAGCTGTACAATCTATTCATAAATTAAAAACTTCGAAAAGCTAGTTTTCGTAGGAATACACCATGTTTGTTACAGTCTACAAGAAACAACAACAACAGCAAAAACAACAACAGTGATGACAGATCGCATTCATGTTGGACTGCAAGGGGTGATAGGTTGCACCGCACAAGTTGTATAAGGTGCTCTTGGTCTCCCTTCCTACTCGACAACTCCAGCAATCGGAAATTACTCTCTGAACTGGCCGCCATTTTTGTGCAGGAATCCATGGATAATCTTCGTACATCCTAATCATTTCGTAGAATGGACTGATTCCATTTATGGATATGATCACTTATAGCTGTCAATATATTAAATAGTACTAACGTTGAAGGTTTGTGTAATTTGTTTAACAAACTGAAATTATGGGTTTCGACAAAAATAGATCCTCTTACCTACCCACCACCACCACCACTGCCTGTATAAGGATCATCATGAGCGAATTATAGCAATCCTTCCTCATTGGACTTCTCCTACATCACATGACATCATAATAGCACTTTGATTTTTGCGCATTGCTACTCTGATTTGTTTATATTACGTCATCACATAAATGAGGTAGCATAATTTACTATTTTTCTAGCGGGGTTTAATTTCAGAACTTAAGTTATCTATCTCTGTGTTAACCACTTTTCCGAGGTTACACTAAATATTTCAGTGTAAACCGAATATTATACTCATTTCTAAAAATCAAAATATTTTAAAAGGACACTTTTTTCTTTCTTTTTAACGCTTTTAATGTTGCAAATGGGGCACTATTCTGTTCACAACGGATGTTTTCTTCAACGCGGGAATATACGAAATATACTCAAACGTGTGTATTGGTGTTGGATGGGAGACCCTCAATCTTGGGCTCATAAAATGTCGCTCAAGCCTACGAATTATGACCCCACGGCTGCAATTTTTTTACATGTATGGGATAGATCATATTAATTGCGCATTACTGCACCCGGTGACCTGAAATTGCCATGATCTTGCTTATGACCCAGATCATGTCCATTTGATATGCAGCACATCGCAATATATCCACCATTATGCATTTAGGCACGTTTCTTAATACGGGAATAAGAGAAAAATAATCAACTATATCCACTGTTTGGAACAGGGTAATCCCAGCCTTTGGGTCAGAATTTTGTGGGTTGAAAATCGTCAAAGCTTAGTTCCTGCCTCAAAATTATGACCCTTGGGCGGTACTTCCCTATTCCCTATTAGTACCTATAATAAATGCTGTTACTCTTCACCTATTCCATCCCCCTCCCAATCCCCCGTTCCTCCCTCACCCACCTCCCCACACACGCATGCACACCCAACGTTGGCTTTATCATTGATATTTGATGACAGATATTGCTGTATTATTTTCAACTCATAAGCTACTAAAAGTAAATAGAGTACGTGTCCTTAAGCAGCCATGCTGTTACTTATGAAAGAACTAAAATCGTTTTTAATTTTTTTTTAAAAAGAGACATAAAGTTTTTTTTGTGATATTTCTCGAGATATTTATAAACGTCTAAGAAGAACTAGGTTCAAAAAGACATAGCAGGATATGCAATACTAACATCATACATTATCTTCCTTCTTGTGTCAATATTTGTAACCATCAAATTAAAACTCATTAAATGTTTTTGGAAGTTTCCCGTAGGCACTAAGGCTAGTGTGCGCTTCTTTCACTAGGGAGAAATATCACCTTTAAAACATTATGAAAGCAGCCAAATATTGAGCGTTCCAAGTTTTGTTATGTTATTCATAAACGCCATAGTTTCAATTTTTTTATATTTTTATTCGGTCATATTAGTTAATATTTTCACATTTGTATTTGCCTCTGTAGATTTCACTTTTAGTCTTGATTCTTTTAAGCAGATTATATTGTTCGTGGATTTTTGAAGCGCTTTTGTTGACCCCTTTTTCCTAGAATTTCCACAAATCTGGCGCCTTGACTGCAAGATGCTGAGGATACGTTCAGATTCTTCAAATGATTTTATTTCCTTCCAAACAAATATGTTTTACAGCTAAAATATAACCACATGAAACCTCAGAATGTAAGAATGCTGATATTATAGTATGAACACCCGAATGACATGTATTTACATGCATCTACGTGTAAAAATAAATTTATGTAGCTTCATTTGTATATATGTATTAGGGTTTAAGGATATCTCATCATAATACTGTATACATGTAGTGTCAATGAAATGTTCAGTTCAAAAAATATAAATATAAAGAATTAGAAAAAAATCTGTAGTAAAATAAACGCTTCCAAATAAACATAAACCCATATTCT
This sequence comes from Margaritifera margaritifera, assembly GCA_029931535.1. Classification (NCBI taxonomy): domain Eukaryota; kingdom Metazoa; phylum Mollusca; class Bivalvia; order Unionida; family Margaritiferidae; genus Margaritifera; species Margaritifera margaritifera. Next base: position 6,550,887 of record JAQPZY010001655.1, on the reverse strand, counting down.
GTAATAGGTATATGATATACAATATAAAGCAGATGTATATATATTTTGGACAAGTGTGCCTGTATTTAGGATATCTTTTGAATGTGTATATGTATGCTTAGGGAACAATTGCATGAGAAGTTTCCGACCAGGAGTGCACATGCAAACTGCAAATGATATCTGCATATGTGTCATGAAAGAACAAATAAATATGGATGCATTGTAAGGGTTCATGAGCAGTACAGTACATAAGGTTAGTGGAAATCTAAAATCTTAAGAGAAGTGGAACTAAAATATATCCTCAAGAAATCTCAAACTGAAATATGGGAATGGCTTGTTGGCAGGTGAATGCAATTTATATAAATTTATATATACTTCGCATAAATGTAATTATGACCGAATTTGGATATATTCAGGAAAAACTGCTTCCGAGGAAGTGTCCAACCAGAACTGCACATGGAAGCTGTCAATGACACCTGTACATGTATCATAAAAGATGAAGAAATAAATATATCGCTAAGAAATGTCTACAAATACATTTAGAAAAATATCCATGAACATCGACCCTTATAATGCATGTATGTGATGTATGTTCCTTAACCATATAGGTATATCCAATATGTGTGTATCAATCTATCTATCTATTCATTGGTACCATATCTACAGTATTATGTGTGTATCTATCTATTCATTGGTACCATATCTACAGTATTATGATATTGTAGCAGACTTAGTGTTAACTAGAAGTGCACCATAATGGGGTGGGGGATGGATATTTACCTATATTACAGCATGTGAAGTCTCTATTTATGCGTGACCAGATATGGTATTTGTTTTGTGATATTTGTGTTAAATGTTTAGCTCCTCGGACCTTGGGCAGTAGGAGATCATGTGGTAGTGGCGAGTTAGATGCTTTCTGATTACAGAAGTTTTACCGAATAGCTGCTCCCTAATATCGATAATGCACACCTTCATAGCCATATTCTCAAACTTCCTGTGGTCCATGGAGTCAAATTATACTGAACTACAAGCTGGCTAATCCTATATGTATTATGCCTGTAAGAAATCTCTGTCAAAGAGCTCTAGCTATGACCATATCGGTCATTATATCACCTTTGTTTGTCAAGGTTCGACATTTTACATTCAGTACCGTTTCTTCCGCAAATGGTTTGCCTGTATTACCTTATTTAATCCCAAATGTGTTTTTCTCCATTCTGTGGTCATTTCATAGAACCATCGTGACACATATATTAAATATGGAGTTTCAAGTTGCTTGTGTTTCGCGGCGAACGAACTTTTATTGATCGTGTCAAGTTCTTATTGACGCCATTTTTGTTTGTGATCTGTGACCCATGACATCGATGTTTAAATATTACAGGTATGTGATTCATATACATTTACATTCAAATGAAGTCGCAGTGAACTTATTGCCATCAATAAGATGTGAAACATACAGACTCTGTATAAAAGCTGTTAGATTCATTGAGTAATACAATTATAGGACGGCACTATTTTCTGCCAAGTTGCAAGTTCGTTAGCAAACCTATTTCGTTTAGTGCCGTTATACTGTCATTGGTCTGCCATAATTTATCTACTGTAGAACTGTTGTTTTCCTACTGAAAACTCTATAGTCAAGTTAACATAAGGAGTTTGAGTGTCAGAGTGTGTGTACAGAGTAAGAAATTGCATGTACAAATGTTTTATATGCTGAAATATGCTGAACCTTATTCATGTACAGTCGCTAGCGTAAGAATTTCGTCAGACTGAGGTTTGCAAGATTGCTACATCTGATTTTTTGGTGGATGCAGTCTGCCAAATCTGATTGGTCCAGTACTTTCACGCGATTAAAAACCGAAGGCTATATATAGGTGTGACTGACAGTATTTGTTGAGTGCGGTCAAGTTAAAAACTTCAAGCAAAATTTCTTCAAAAGCATATAATCATTATTTCTGAATTTTCAAGTTCAACATCCATTTTAGGTAATGAAACTTCCAAGAATATTCAAGCAAATTAATAGGAATTCCTCTTTTAAATAATAATAATAATAATAATAATAATAATAATAATAATAGAGATTGGCAATGTAATAATAATACTTATAATTGTTTTGGACATTTATACTTTATGTATGTAAAAAGCTAGTAAAAGAAGCAATATTTGGATAATTTGAATTTCAGTATGTTTAACTGTGTAGATGCAAACATTTTGGTAATTATATAGCTTCTAACTATCAGGAAATACTTGAGTGGGTAAAGTTGTCTTCCAAAATGTTCTTGCAGTTTTCTCCCACCACATTGGTAACCTGGGTTAAAACGAATATAAAGCAAATCTTCCACTTTTGTCTGTTAGGGTAATTGTATGATATTCAACCATTATGTTAACCTTTTCAAACACTGAAGAGACTATTTTGTTTTGAAACATTTTATTGAAATGAGTTTGTTACAAGCCACCGAAAATTCACTTTGAATCTCAATTTCTTACTATTTAAAAGTGCAAGCAAAGAGTATTTCCTTGTCGGAGTCATATGTGTATGTTTGAACACCAAATGAATATTTTGTACTGATGACATCTTTCCATTTTTTTCCTTGTGTTACTTTCATTAAACATTTTGTTGACTTTCTTCTTGAGTGGAACTTCTTCAATGAACTCTCCTTAGCAGACAGGATATAGAGGTCGCTTACAATATTATGATGTCGTACCATTAAATCCTAATACGGACATACATATAAATGTACGTAAATTTAATTGCACATGTAGATGCATGTAAATACGTGTAAATCAGATGCCATCAATCCAATATCAGAATTATTACTTTCTGAGATTCCTTGCGGTTATATTTTAGCTCTACTTTCCATAAAATTCAAAATTCCCACAAACTCTATGTAAACTGTATTCCCTATTAACCATTCCAATATATCTAATTTATCATCTTCTGTGATAAATGTTCACGAAACATTGAGGATTTTCTTGTGCACTTCTGATTGGAATTTAACTTCATCTTAAGCAATAGTTCCTTAACTAAACATCTACAAGTCGATGAAATGAACGTGAATATGTGTATATCAAATATTCATGAATGAACCTTCAAACAATGATTTATGGATATTATAAATAATAAATGTATTTTCGGTAGGTGTGTGTGTGTGCGTGTGTATATATATATATATATATATATATATATATATATATATATATATATATATATATATATATATATATAATATATGTATAGTATGTACTCTGTATCATTGATATACCACGAGCTGTATAAATGTTTCATTAAAAGGAAACGAGGCTTGCGGAGTTTCCTTTTAATTAAAAATGTATACAACGAGTGGTATATCAAAGATACAGAGTACATACTATACATATATTTTATTTATATCACATACAAATACACATACTTGCATTTCCTACGGATTTAAGAGTGACTACAGGAAACTGTGTATTGACGGAGTGAGTGAACTCTTCACATCCCTGCAAAGTGTGTCCGCTACAAAATGTAGTTCTGTACCTATTGCGGCTATTCACAATCCTCTTTGCAAATTGATAAGTTACTTCTTTTCTTTTTTTAACTTCTATTTTCATTCATATAGATTAAATAAATATAAGACACACTTATGATTTAAACATGAAAGATGGCTTAAGTGAAGAAAGCAGAGCACTACAAACACAGCATAGTTAGCTTCTTGAACGCTGAACGCGCAGCCATTCGGTTACGGTCGAGTATGTTTAAACGAGTGTGGAATATAGACTAAGCTAAATGACGAGCCAACAAGAGGTAATTAAAACATTTAAATGTATTTACAGTTGATCTATATATAGTATTATCACAGTAACGCGATCTTGATTGCTAGATCATGTCGAGTTGTCAGCATCAGAAAATCCGGATCATGACGAGACGCGAAGCGTCGAGTCATGATCCTGATTTTCTGATGCTGACAACGAGACGTGATCTAGCAATCAAGATCGCGTTACTTTGATAATGATATTTTTTTTATATACCTACCAATTTTCAGATCATTTAATAAAATCACTATATGTAGTTAAAAAAAACAAGAAATTGCTAAACATTTCAACCTCTTTAATACGAACTTCATCTTAAGCATAAACCGAATTACATTTTTGAAAAGCTGACATGCGCATGAATATTAGTTGTATGAATGAAATTTTTGGAACAACGGTCACTCACTTTGACTACTATCGCTGTCAATAACACAGATTCTTCGACGCTTGGGGGCAGCAGACTCGTATATGTGATTTATAGTTATTTTGCAGTTATCAAATTTTGCATCTCTGAAGATTTCACCAGCTGAATGACTTTTGAAGTTGCTTTCCGAAGCTAGGTTGAATGCGTTTCTGGCAGGACATTGTGAGAGGCTCCAGTGGGGACTTGACAACAAAGGCAGGGGCCTTGTTTACTTTCGGTGCTAGTTCTGCAGCGGCATTGTCAGGAAAATCATTTAGAATTGATGGCAAACTCACATATTCATCCATGATCTGCATGTCGAACTCATCGCTAAACAAATCTTCAATATTTAAAATTTCAAATTCATCCATTATGCTGGAAAATCTCTAACGTTACAAATTATGACCTTTCGTAAATGGTTTGTACTGTCAGTAATGTTTTGGTACTCGATTTCCGAATGTGATCTTGTTTCAGACGAACATTTTGGTAATATTGTACTACTTCAAAATAAAGGAATAAATGCTTTTTTATTGTTGTTTTGACAAAAACATTGTTTGGACCTTTCAGATATTTGACATAAAACGCAAGCTTTCTTAACTAACGTCGCTGTGAGAGCTTTGTTTACTGCTAGTGTTGGCATTCCATCGCTAGGGGCGCTGCTAGTTTCACCAGGAAACCTCGAGGATAAAGTAGTCCCAGCCTCGTTTGAGAGGATGGTGATACGGATTTGGAAAACGATAGTATCGTTTTCCGGCTTGTAGGAAATGACGGTAATATTCTGGCTCTTTCTTGGGTAGAAAATTGGTAGGTGTATAATAAAAGTCATTATTATGTTTTAATTAACAGTGCTACCGACCATAAGATTGTTTTTATCCTCCATCTCTCTCTTTCCCCTTTCCGTTGGTCGGTTTAATTGTAAATTTTACCATCATTCATAGGTCCAGCGACATCGTCGCATGACAGGCGAAAATCCGCTGCGGTTGTTTTTTCACGGATTTGCGCCTGTAGCTTGCGACTATGGTTCAGAGAGAGAGAGAGAGAGAGAGAGAGAGAGAGAGAGAGAGAGAGAGAGATACTCTGGAAGAGAGTGGGGTGGGGTGGGGGTCTATGGGGAACTTAGCATAAGATTTTTTATTGTTATTATTGTCCATCTCGATGTTTATCCGTTGGACAATCAGTCTGCTGCCAACACGCAGAGAGAGAGAGAGAGGGGGGAAGGGGGAGCCGTCAGATATTTTAATATTTAAAAATAATGTTTTTAGAACCCTTAATATAGGTTTAAAAAAAAAAAAAAAAAAAAAAAAAAAAAGGCCCCCCCCCCCCCAACATTAAACAGATTACAGTATGTGTGTGCATCCTAACCAAGAAATTTACCGTACAGTCTCGACAAGCTATTGCAACTTTGTATCATTGGTACTGTGGACACTGTAGATAAATCCCATGAAAAGTGTAAGCATACCCCTACGACGACACAGGTTCTTGTGAGTTACTTGGTGTAAGTTAAAGTTCAAGGTTTTCATCCAGCTCAAATTCTTTTTTCTTTTCTCTCTCTCTCCATAGATTTCCACGTATGTGTCCCTTATGCACGAGAGAGAGAGACAGACAGACAGACAGACAGACAGAGACAGACAGAGACAGTGAGAAAGATAAAAGGGAAAGCAGAGGGAATTTCGATGAAATTGTGTACCATGTTTAATTCATTTAGAAAACGGGGATTATTATTATTTTTTTTCTCGTTAATTTCTTATGTCGATAATGATTAATAAGTGGAAATTCATCACTGATTTAGAGAGTATAGAAGCAATAACCACTGCTGAAACCATGTTTATATATGCGTATTCATGCGCCATGGGCGGATCAGAATTTGATATACCAACAGTATTGGTATATCAAATTGCTTTATACCAACACTTGAAACGTCATGTTATTTTTAATGCATGTGGTATATATATATATATATATATATATATATATATATATATATATATATATATATATATATATATATATATATATATATAGAGAGAGAGAGAGAGAGAGAGAGAGAGAGAGAGAGAGAGAGAGAGAGAGAGAGATGGCTAAAGAATAATTCCTTGAAAGGACGTTACCTTTTCAAACAAAAATTCAAACTTTCTGTGATACGTATAAATATATCACATATTATGAACACAATACATGCATCACAAGTGTTTATAGCCAGTACATAGGTTTATGGGAATTTGAAGTTTTAAGAGGCCCGAAGCAAAGTGTAACTTCAAGAGACCTCGAAAGGAAATATGGGAATGGTTTGTAGGCACATGTCGCTAAAATAAATGGAAAATACAAAAGTAGTTACGCCAAGATTCAGCCTGAAGCAAAGTGTAACTTCAAGAGACCTCGAAAGGAAACATGGGAATGGTTTGTAGGCAGATGTTGCTAAAATAAATGGAAGATATAAAAGTACTTACATCAAGATGCAAAGAACCATCTCAGAATAAAATCAAACAAATTCCGAAGGAAAGCCTTTGTGACATCTTGTATGATGAAATAATATTAATTGAAAGTTCCTAAGATATCTACTGGTAAATGTAACACAGTTTTACACAATTTGCAAGCAGATTATAATAAACTTGGGAAAGAATATTATTAATATTTTTGAGGAAAATGTGTTCAATGTTTTGCCAGTTTATAATTTTAAGGAGTCGGAATAGGCAAAAATAAATACAATAATTGGCGATCTAAAAGCCTTAAATGGTGTATATGGAATATTGATTTTAGAGAAAAATAATAAATTCGTATTCATGTGTAAAATGTTTAAGTGAGATAAAAGGCTGAGAAGTTTACATGTTACAGTTGTGATGAAAATAAAACAATTGACCAAAATGAAACGTGGAAATACTCAATACAATGGGTGTACAAATTGTGCAAATATTACTAAGTGAAACTCGTATTATAATGGGGAAAATGACAAAATAAGAGATTACAACCAGAAAACAATTGCTTGCGAATGTGGAAAAAATTTAAAACGAGGCTCATTATTCAATAATTGATAAGAAAATTTTACACTAAAAATTTATTTTAAAAAACGAGTACTGTCATAACTGGTGAGAAATTTACTTGATACAAAAATACTAATATCTGGAAGGTGAAAACTAACACAGACATTTGATAAATTAAAATGAAATTGTCATAATAATGATGCAAGACTCGTGTAATAGGCGTTAAAAAAAGAGTAGAAATTTGAAGCAGGAGATCATGAAACTGACGAGGACATTGTTCTATTTTTTTAAGAAGTGAAACCATATTTATGTAAAAAAATATGCAGTCAGATTAATGACTTGGGTCCGGTAAAAGCAAAGACAGATGTATTGATTAAACTTGCGGTGAGAGAAAATGGCATATATCATTATGTAGAATGATATCACAGCACATCGCCCGTAAACATAATGGAATACTAGACACAAAATCTAGTAAGAAAATAATCATGATACACATTTCTTTTTTCTCCGATTACATTATCTAACGCTACATATAAACAGATATAGTCCAATAAGAAGAGATTCATACATAGATTTACCAGCATGGATAAAAATACAAAACACCTGTATTATTCTAAAAAATTGAGAAAATGTGTTCTTTGTTATGCCATAGAATCTATTATAAACCCACTAAAAGACAATCTGAATAGGCCACAGAAACAAATATATGCATTGCTTTAATAAATGTCCAATAAATATACAGGACATATATAAAATTGAGAAAGAATTTGATATAACCGTTAGATTATACAAAAGAGTAGATAAACTTATACAACCAGTTAGAAAATACCAGTTTCTGAAAGAGCACTAAATGAATTACAAAACGTATAAAAAGTGAAAAAAGTTATCGGCTCGTTTTTTTACACATTACCTTTGAAGTCCAGGAAGTGAAAATGACCAAGCGGAGGTAGCAGTGTTTTGATAGGTGCACATCTGAAGTAAAGCCAAGCTGTATACTCTATAACGCAAATTACACCCATCAATCATACACCAAAATAAAGGTAATTCAAGTTCTTTTAATAATGCCTAAGATATAAAAGGTCTTTTTTTAAACCAGTGAGGCAAACCTGGGATATTCGTTTTCTTCAAAAATTAAACCCTACGGAAAGTGCGAAACTGTATAGGGCAACCAATGTAAGAATTTTTAATAACCTCAGAGGTAAATACAAAGTTCCTGCACATGTTGAGTGCAATTTAAATTATAAATATATCATAAATATATACCATTAATTATTCATAGTTTGTCTGGATACCATTCTCATTTTATTATCAAAACCTTAGTCAAAAAAGCAACAACAACAACAAAAAGAAACAATCCAAATCAAGAGTTATCAATAATAACAAACAATAACGAAGAACACATTTCGTTTAGTAAAGAATGTATTGTTGACTCAAAAAGGAAGAAAATGACGTTTTAGTAAAAGGAACAATCAGATTCATAGAGAGTTGTCGATTTACAAACCAATCGCTAGAACAAAACTTCCTAAAAAGCTAAACGATGATAAATTCACAGAAACAATGGAACATTTTGGAAGAGCCCATGGCAACGCGGTAGCTGCCGCCAGCGTATAACCGAAATATTTAAGAAAATAGATCTACCCGTACGAATACATGGATTCATTTGAAAGGCTTAATGAAAAAAATTACCACCAATAGATAAGTTTTATTTGAACCTTAGTGAATCAGGAATTAGAGAAGAGGATTATCGCGGATTATGTTCCTGATAATGGAATCTTGAATTAGAGAATGAATTAGCATGTTACCTAATTGATATGCCAACATAAATCATGAATTAAAAGAGGAATTAGCGTAATACCAAATTGATATGCCAAAGTAAATCATGAATTAGAGGAGGATTCAGCGTGATACGAAATTGATATGCCAAAGTAAATCACGAGTATTCTAGCGATAGTACCAAAGGACGTAACAGTTACTATCGTAAGTCAAAATCAAGGTCATGTATTACGTAAACAATAGTCCTTTAATCTTTGGAGTAAAGGACGGCAGTAAATCTAACATTTTCAGAAATATCTTTATGGTAGAGGTATATTTTTGCACTATCACCCACACAGTTATTCCGTAATGCCTACAACTGAATGCTAACTTGATTAGATTGGCTGCCTTCGTTTTTGCATCTTTTAAGTTCGCACAATCATCTATCAGAAACAAAGTATTAGCTCTATTACAATTACATTATCGCCTCTAAACAGCCATTTTCTGTTGTAGGTCTTATTGTACATAAATATTAGATCGATAATGACAATAAAATAAAAAAATTTATATTCAGTTTCAATAAAATCTAGTACAAACGTTTTCGTTCCACAATTTGTAACACCACAGTAGTAGATGGTGGGTAAATAGGCCCAAGATTTTTTGTTGGCACTACAGGCCCAAACGGGAATTTAACATGGGGGCTCTACAGACCCAAACGGGAATGGAATATGGGGCCTCTACAGGCCCAAACGGGAATGGACTATGGGGTCTCTACAGACCCAAACGGGAAAAGGAACGGAAAAAAAAAAAAAAAAAATTGAGAGAGAGAGAGAGAAGTGTGGCAATCATGGAAAATTAATCTTTTCTTGAAAAATGGGTGGCCCTGAAAAGGGCCGTTGGAGGAGGATTACTTTTTCCTCCAACATTGAGTAAAGAAGCCTAGGAAGGTGGTGTGAGTCATTTTCTTCTTTTGGAGTGGTGGTGGTGGATTGGGTAGCCAGTCGGGATGTTCCATTCGTCTGAACTTATCCTGGATTTTCATCCAGTTTAAGTTCAGGCGTTGGAATTCCTTTTGTTTCCCGGCCTGCTCCTTCTTTGATCTTTCTAGCGCCCACAAGATCTTAATGTGGGCTACTTCCTTCTCTAAAACTTTCTTTAACAATTCCTTCACCATGTGAAGGTTCATCTCTTCGCGCCTGACGTTACTGGGGGGTGGATACAACCATTCATCGTGTTGTACTACGTGAAGAAAATACTCCACCCCATCCAGTAAGTCAAGGCTCGTCTCGATGAACCCCACACGACAAGGGGTTGAGGAAGTTTTTTGGGTTTCCTCCACCAAGACATCCTTCACCAACCTCCTCGCTGAAGTGAGAGCCGCTAGTTGGCTGGTGAGGTATGGCTTGGTGGCAGGATATCTCCACCAACACTCCAACCTTTCCACCAAAGACTCCACACCCACCATTACATCCCAGGCTTCCTGCAATATTTCGATCGTATTCATCTTCTTGTTGAAGTGTGAATGGCGCGACTGCGGAAGGCGCTGCTTTATATGCTAGAAGCGCGGACGTGAAGGAAAACATCCTCTTTTTCTAAAACATAAATTTTTTATTAAACATACAAACAAAACACACACTACACAATCCTTTTTTAATTTTTTTTTTTTATCAAACACACTATACAAACACACTCTATACAAACACATACCAGGGAATGTGACTAATTTTGTTTTTGGAGAGGGGAAAAGAACAAACACACTCTATACAAACACACAAACATACAAACACCTATATATATATATGGCAATGATATGAAAATTAATTTTTTCTTGAGTAATGGATGGCCCTAAAAGGGCCGTTGGGTTTTTTAGAGTTCATCTAGAGGTGTGGTCACCTCCCTGGCTTTGCCCGACAAGCGGGACAGCTTCCCCTCCATGTTGCTGCACTGATGCAGCGCTTCATGATTTTTAAAACAAATGGAGGATGGGTCACTTCAGACTCCCAATTCTCCTTTTCCTCCTCCTCCTCCATCATTGGATGCAGCCTAATAGGCACTTTCTTCTCCCTCTCCTCCTTCTCCTTCTTCTCCAGGTCTTGGAGGAGGTGCCACGCCACCTCGAGATGAACTCTAATTTGCCTAATAATTTCGACTGTATTCATCTTGATGAATAAGTGGGGTAGCTCGACTAGGGAAGGTGTTGTTTTAATATACTAGAAGCGCGGACGTAAAGGAAAACATCCCTTACACCTAAAAAAAACATTACTTCACTACCCCGCGTCTGACGTCATCCCTATGACGTCATTCTAGGCTTTGCGGATTTTGCACTCTATCACCCTTACCCCAAAAAACACAGACCCAGTGCGCGGACCTAAAAGAAACTACTTTTGATAAAAAAAAACACATACAAACACACCACCCTTTTTTTTGATAAAGTTTTTTTTATTTTTTAATCAAACACACACCACAAACATACAATCCTTTTTTTTATTTTTTTATTTTATTTTTATCAAACACATACCACACTATCCTTATTTTATGATATATATTTTTTTAAATATATTTTTTATTAAACACACACCACACTCTCTATACAAACATTATTTTTTTGGGGGGGAAAGGGATATGTTTTGTGGAGTGGGTAAAAACACAAACACACAAACATATATATATATATATATATATATATATATATATATATATATATATATATATATATATATATATATATATATATATATATATATATATATATGGCAATGATATGAAAATTAATCTTTTCTTGATTAATGGGTGGCCCTGAAAAGGACCGTTGGGGTTAAGAAGTTATGTTTAACTTCTAGTAGCAGTAGCGGTAGCAGCTGCAGCAGGGCGGCCACGTTTAGCCACGGGTCTCACGGCTTTAAGACAAGCTCTCTTTCTGGTAAAAGAGAAAGCAAACTCATCGCAGTCTATCTTACAGCTGACTTCTCCGTCGGGTAGTTTCATGGACTGCAAGAGTTGTTGTTGTTGTTGTTGTCTTTGCTGTTGCTGCTGTTGCTGCTGCTGCTGCAGTCTTTGTCTCTCCTCCCATTCCGTTCTGTCCCTAATGATTTCTTCCCTCATGACTTCTTCCACCAGATCATGAGCCATTTGTAGGAAGATCATTGTCTTTCTCTCAGGGTTGGTCTCCATCAAATGATGCTTCACCCTCTGCATGTTCACTACTAATCTTGCCTGCCATCTTCTTGAAGTGTTGTTGTTGTTGAGATCTTGACGAGTCAACGAGAGTGACTACACTGGCCAACGCACCGCTTTATATGCTCGAAGCGCGGACGCGATGGAAAACATGGGGTTCAGATCGAGAGTGAGAAAATGGATAGAGTGGGTGACTTAAGAGAGATAGAAAGAGAGATAGAACAGAATAATTTTTTTCAAATTCAATAAAAAACCACACAACACCATTTTTTCAAAAAATCAACATTTTTTAATGAACAAGAAGAAGCTTCTCTAACATAAAAATGCAAACTAACAACCAACAAGATATTAAACAGGAACGTATTTACAGGGTTGACAACGTTGGGAAGGTAAACTAAACTTCCACTTTTCTACATCTACATCATTCTGATGTACACTACGTTTCTGAGCTAAAGACAAGAGATAACCATAACGTTCACAAAACCATCGTTCTACTTTAGCATCGTTTCGAGCATAGTCTCTATCAAAACAAGTCACTAAATGTTCTAAGGAATATCCGAGACTGCGTTGATGAAGAAAATGTACACATTATTGTCCACACACCATGGAATCCGATCCTTGTAATCGGGCATTATTGAATCGAGTAGAGATGCCATTTCTTCTCATAAAGTCGATGATGTCGTCTTCCAAAGGAGGTAATCCATAAGAATCAAAAAATTCCACACCACCATTGTGATCGTTGGGAAAGTACACAGCTACCCAATGGGTTCCTGGTTGATGACTTTCGTCGGTATTGATGACATAGGCATGAACGTCTTTAGGTTTGCGATGAGGTAGTTCATCTTTAGCACACACCACAGGATTCCAAGAAGAAGTGTAGGAACTGCGAGTCAACAGGTAATGAAGTTCCCTGGTATCCATTTTTTCTTCACAGGAAATGATAAGTCATCAATTCACACTTGACTTTAAATTTGAATGGTTTTGTCAAGTAATTCCACGAATTCTCACGGCGGATAGTTTCTGTACTCTGTTGAATGAGAGTTTCGATGCGATGGATCTCCAGAGGAGTTAGTGGAGGTGAAAAAGAATCCTTGCAAGTCTTTTTACCATTGTCTCAACACCTTTTCTTCCGAGATCTGAGACCAGGCCTCTTCCAATTATTTGTCCAATTTTTCTTCGCCTGTCATCATCAAACATTGGTCGTGTTGTTTCTGACTGGGATGATCAATTTGACATCCATGACAATGTTCTCGGGTCAAGCTGTTAATTCTTTCAGTCAGTTCCTTAGAATAACAGGAGACTAAATGTTTTTCTTGTTCTGGACATCGAGAAATAAATCCAACAAACTGGGAAACAGTATTATTCTCTTCTTCTTCTTCTATTCGAGGTACTGAATGAATGACTTCGTCTTCATCATCCGTGGTAGTTTGTGACTGCTGAACTTCACAAAATCCCTCATCATTATCTATCTCCATAGGTTCTTCTTCTACGTGTTGCATCTTTTTTTTTTTCTTCTAATAGTCTAGAATCACTTCTCTCAAACTGTTGATTTCTAGAGTATTATCAAATTCTGCATACAAGACGACGTTCACTGTGTCGGGTAGAGGATCTTTAAACTGAAGTTCCACACGAAGTGGGCCTGATTTTATAGGGTGGAAATGTCCTTCGTCGCTGCCTTGGTCAGGAGTGAAATCAAATCCCCACAACGCATGCCATCCTGCATAATCGTCGTACGAAATACCGTGGCTGGTGTTGGTGCCTAACTGTCCTGTGGCTTCAAACAGGCTCAGGTAAGATCGCAAGTAATTTTTCTGGGCGTCGCTAAAGTTAGGTTCAAAAGGTCTGGTACACAACGTTTTGCCATCTCGACTGACTTCTATCTTGGAGACGTTGTAGTGTTTAAACACGAACGGATTCTGATTTTGGACTCCGTTGAGGGCTGCATTACTGACGATGCCAATCAGCAAACGTTTGGGGAGCTGTCCTTGGAAGACGTGATCTTCGACTTTGGATCGGAGTCCAGTGGCAATGGTAAAGGTTTTCACTTCCACGCGTCGCACAGGATACTTGGCAGTGGTTCTTCTCAACGTTTGACTGATGTCGTTGGCTACTTTTGGTAAGACTTCCACACGTCGCACGTAAAGTCTGGCTTCTTGAATGATTGTTTTCCACTAGTTAGCATGAGCCATCAAATGGAAAGCGACATTACTGCGATTCAGTCTCAGGCGTACATCCACTCCGTTCAACAAATGCTTGTCTTGCAACCACATGTCCAAATGCAAACGATCCATCAATTCTAAACTGCGTCTGATTTTCTTGTGACGGTCGTTAAATCCCACATTGTGCGGATCTGCTGGAATTATAGTTTTATCAACGGCTTGCGTCGCCGGCACTGACACCGCTGTGTCGTTGAACTTTTCTGAGGTGTCAGGTTTCCAGACCACCGAAGCATCCAGATGACTGTTCTTGGGTTCTTTTCCGTACGTCAAGAGATTTTCCAAGGAAGCATGGTAAGGGTAAGCATCCAAACTGCTGCTGACCAGTTTGTTATTCAAGTACAAATCTACTTCGCTGAACAAGGAATGCATGAAATTATTGGCGGGAGCCACTCGGTCACCGTCCCCAGGAAGGCTACTGTCCGCCGTTTTGATCACTTTGAGTTTCAGGTACAAGTAGCTGTTATTCAGATCGATGTAATCTTCGGTTTGTCCTTTGATTTCAAATTCGATAGGAGCTAATTCCGTCAAAGACGATACAGGATGAAATTCCACCCATTGGGATTCTTGCATCGTCATCATGGTGGGAGGCATGGTAAACATATCCAGTTCTGACTTGGTACATTCGCAAGAATCTCGGTGCATCATTTTCAAAGGCTTTTAGTAATCAAACACGTCTAATTCTCTGACGGTTCTTCTTTTCTTATTCTTTTTTGGAACACCACCGTGTGTTTTATGAACTCTGAAGGGATTTCGACGTCGTCTCTTTCTACCTTGTCCTTGCTGTGAAGTGGAGGAAGAAGTAATGCCAGGACCAGAAGCGTGAATTGAATTTATAGGACTCTCTCGAGGACCTAAAAGATCTTTGCCAGTGTTCATCAACACATTTTTGCCTGCTCTCATAAAGGCTTCTTTAGGATTTTGTTTGTCAATGAGGACGTTTTGCAAAAATTCTTTTCCTTGCGTCAAAGCGGCATCTTTTAAGGCATGGAATCCTCGAGTCACCATCGGTTTCAAAATAGGGGCTACCTTCCGAAAAGCCGATCTTAACATATCTCCTAAACCATGTCCTCGTTGTCGAGCCACTCCTCAGTGCACAGGATACATTTTGTTTGGGTCAGTTACAATGCGTTGGAGAACTTTTTTTCGAAAATGTAGTTTCACCGTGACTTTTCCTTTGTCAATGAATGGCACACTTTGTCCCAAATCTCCTTTTATCCTAATGTTGACACTGTCAAAATACGATTTACTGACTGGAAGATAATGAGGGTGTACAAATTCACGGTGAATGTGATACGTGTTTCCACCTTCTTCGTACGCACCAGCAGCAGTATCCACTTTGAAAGGAATGACTCTCAGTAAGGGAGCGGCTGTGTGTCCCACCACGTTGTATTCTACCACATCGGAGTACACAGACATTAAATTCAGTCCAACGTTCAATTCGATAGGGGTGCGAAAAGCTATTCCGAATCCTGAGTTGCTTTGAAATGTTCTATTGGGAAACTTTTTATTTCCACCCAAAATAGAATACAACCCAGGAGAAAAAGTCATGGCCAAGGTTTTGTCGTCCGAAAATTGTATCAAGAGACGGCGTGCCACAGGATGGTAACTGATCTGTACCGATTTCTTGGCTTTTTCTAAGGCTTTGCTAAATTGGGCGTCGAAGATGGTGTCAATCGTGTCCACCAAATGTTGAGCAGTAAAATAATTTCCCTCAGGAATTCTCATGGTATAGCTATCCCCGTGAGGTATTGTCTTTTTGGATTCGCGAATGCCAGGATCATTGGTGTCCAAGTGTTGTTGCAGTTGTGCGTCCAGGATATCCACGATGAAAGTGTTTTGACCTTGGTTGATGTTTCGGACTTGCGTAGGATGAATGATTTCTACCAAAGCCACTTCCCAATGAGTTTCGTGATCCATTTGGATGGATTGAGGTAATTTGGTGGTGAAACAACATAAGACGTTGTTAGGAAACACATCCATGGAACTGTCACTGGGTAAAGTTAAATAAAATTGGTCATTCATAGTAGGTCCAAAGTGGTTTTGGTCTCCGAGGAGTCACCACTCGAGTTCAAAGGATATTCAAAGGGTTCCAAAAGAGGAGTGGTATTATGGTGACTGGAAGAAGAAGGTGGACTGGCGTTGGTCGTACTACCGTGGTTGCTGTGGCTGCTGTTGTCCGTCGTCGTCGTAAATTTCAAAGAGGGACTGGGTAAAAGATAACCGATGCAACTGCTGAGTAAAATGGTCCACAATTGTTTGTCTCCTTGTTGCAAACTCAAATTGGCAATAGCTGCTCCGATGACACAATACACTACAAAAATTTGGCAGAAAAAGTCGATTTGATTTTTAGGCACACGTTCTCCGCAGCACACCCAGATGGGTTGTTTTTGTAATTCTTGAAGAGAAGAACTCTGCGAAGGAGTCGAGGTCGTGGTTGTGTTGAATGGCATGTTAGGTTACTTCTTTTTCTTTTTATAGTCAACTACTTGAGAAGCAGCAATCCAAGAATCAAAACTAGGGTGATATCCTTTCCAACTTACTTTGACTTCTTCTACTCGATGTTTGCCTACTTTGCGTGTTCCTTGTTCGAGAATGCTTTCGATGTCGTACAAGGCGTCTTCTTTTTTGGTCACTCGTTGTAACTCAGGCAAGTAAAATGTTCCTTTGAGCACTTCACCGTGCATGTCTTCCAATTTATAGACGGGAGGATGGCGTCCACGCACGGGTGTAGTGACACGAAACAATTCGGTGGTCCAGTTGGGTAAATAACCTTTGTCAAAAGTACGTTTGGTTTTTCCGATGAGAACCCAATCTCCCGTCTTCAACTCCAGCAAGGTTTTTTTCTGAGGTGGTGGTCTGCTCCTCTGGGGTGTACCAAACAATTTATCAAACACAGTCACTTCGTTTTCAGGGCTGACCTCTTCGGGATCACATCCGATGCTTCGATGGTACGATTGATTGTACGCTTTGACCAAACGGGGTAACACGTCGATGTACTTGAGAGTATGTTGATGTGTAAAATATTTCCACATGCGTTCTTTCAAAGTTCTTTGAAAACGTTCCACGATACTGGCTTTGGTTTCAGGATTTTCGGTGATAAAAAAATGAATTTGTCTTTGTTTCAATTCTTTTTGGAAAGCTTGATTTAGAAATTCGGTGCCTTTGTCAGTTTGCCATCGTAAAGGGTGACTACCACTTTGTTTCAAGACCAATTTTCAGGCACGTACCAATTCGGTACTGCTTTTAGATGTCAAAGGCACGACCCGAGCAAATTTGGAAAACGCATCAATGACACAAAACAAATATTTGTGACCACGATTGTAGGTTGCCAAATGAGATACGTCGGCTAAATCGGCTTGCCATTGATGATCGATGCCTTCCACTTGGGTTGGACTTTTAGAAAATTTGCGTCGAATGGGTTTGTGTAACGTGTACGTCGATTGTTCTTGTAACCATCGTCGTACTTCTGGCAAACGTACACTTTTCAATTTACTTTTGGCAGCTCGATATAATTTTTGAACTCCTCCGTAACCAGCAGCATGGCCAGGATTGTAATAAATGGTGGCTAAAAGTTTCTCCATGATTCCTCAGTAAGTCAACCAAGTACCAATGCTCTTTTCTTCGTGGGGTATCTTTTTGGATTGCAATGCTTTACGTGTCCGACGAGCCACTGGTGTAAAGGAGGATGTTTGAACAGGGGTCATCGATTCTGTTTTGACTTCTGTCTTCACTTCTTGCTTTTTCACTTTTGATGGCAATGGGGTAGACATCATCTTTTTTATCCAACCCGGTGTGGCTAACTTTCGTATTTTTTTAAGAGGTGGAGTTTGTAACTCTTCTTCTTCTTCTTTCACGGTCATCCCTGTGGCGGTGTGTTAGTGGTGGTGGTGATAACTTTACGTTCACTTTTCATCAGGGTTTTGAAATCTCTCAGAGTGGGTGGAGCTGTTTCGTCTACAGCTTTTTGGTGAAAGAGTTGCAGACGTTGTAAAAGCTGACCGTACCGTTGCGATTTTTCCGTTTCTGACAAATCACTTCGTTCCATCAGGGCTTGTCATTCTTGTTGCAACTGTGACATCTCGTTGAGATTAGGATTGGGTGGTAAATGAGGTATCCGTTGTTCGTTCCAACGATGAAATTCCATCCATCTTTTGTAAGGCACTAAAGTCAGTTTTCGTCCTTCCATTTCATCCAAAGGTACAAAAATGTGTGGTCTTTCCAGAGAAGGGTGTCCTTTTTATCTTCTTTTTGTTATCGCATGACACCTCCTAAAAGTGGTCCAGCAATCGTTCCTAACAAAGGACCCGCTATTTTTAACAACGGTCCTAACAGCATAGGTAGAAATCCTCCTCGTTGCACCAACATTTTTTTCTTTTGCTGGAGAGGTATTTTCTTTTTGACCATTTGACGAAGAACGTTCCGATGTTTACCTAATTTTTGTTTCTGTATCTTGGACAAAGGTACCGTTCCTTTCAAAACGTTCAAACAACATTCACACACGGTATCGATGATTTCTTTGGGGGCTGTTTGAATGAGTTGTTTTCGCATGGGAGGATTGGATTTGGTCAGGACAGACAAGACGTCCCAATGTTTCGCCAGACGAGGTGGAAGTCCTTTTTTGCTTTTCTTCTTTTTTTGGTGGTGGTGGTGGTGTGCACGTTTGGGGGTCATCTTAGAGGTGAGGAGTAAGTCTGAAGTCTTTGGCAGGTCACCCTTCTATTTTATACTGGAACACGTCTCCACTGATTGTCTGCACGACGTACTATCTTCATGACATGCCTCACTCGACGTTGAGGATTTTTCAATGGACTAAATCGTCTCAATTCTTCTTTGGATAAATCCACTAAACTTTGTAACAAGCCTGTTCTTTCTTGTACTTTGGTTTTAGGGGACGGTACTTTGTTTGCGGCCGCTGCCATGACCAAATCAGCCGAAGTCGAGGGTCCCGATGTGGTGACTTTCGAAATAGGTTTCCATTTTTGCATCAAATTAGGAAACACTTGTCTTAAGTCCGGTTTGGCAGGCATCATCCTGAAGGGTGGTGAGGAAGACGAAGAAGTGGACGCAAAAGGAGAAGGAGACCTCGTCACTGGGGTCTGTTGTGGTGGTGTCTTGCGGGTGTACGTTTGCGTCCTGGCAGCAGTACCTCTCTTGCGGCTCCTTGCAGTGGTGGGTGTTTTCTTCTTCTTGGGAGAACTTTTCTTTTTCTTGGAGGCTTTCTTCTTTTTAGGGCTTTTTTTGTGGCTTTCTTCTTCTTAGGGCTTTTCTTTTATTTTGGTGTTTTGGGTTTTTTGGCTTGGGCATTAGGATCCCATTTCAAAAGGGAACGAATCATGACCCCTCCTAAAGAACCTCTCCCTCCAGGGGTTAAAATGATTTGTTTTTTAGTCCGTGGATCGATCCTAGGATCGGCTAGTTGTGACAACGCCCCTTTATGTTTTTGAAAAAAACGTTGAGTTTGATGAGGGATGTGAATGATGCCTTGCAGCAATTGACGTGCCGTCAAAGTAAACCATCGTAACACTTCTTTAAGACTAGCTTCTAACAAATGAGCACGGACTTGTGCATTTTTTTCGCGACTGATGCCATACAAGGCACGAATCAATTTAGCCGGAGGATGAGATTGAAAGGAAGTCATCTCGAAGACTGTGAGACAGAAATGATGTAGTGGATGTTTTTAGTTTTTTTTTTTTCAGAGTGTGGCTGAAGAGGACGTGTAAATGACAGGACCTCCTTCTTGACACCAATGGTGAAACAATTGGGTACGAAATCTCAAATACTCGGGAGTGGTCGGTTTTAAGTCGATGAGTAAATACGCATGAGGTGTTTGAGTGGCATCGTCGTACGCATAATTCAACCAAGGCATACCTAACTGTTTGGCTAACACTTGCACTTGAGATTTGTCTCTGGGGCTTTTAAACAAGACCACGTAATGAGCATTGAGACTGATGGTACGATGGGCTTTACTTTATTGAAATAAATTTTAAGTAATGTAAATGATGCTGGCATTTCGATGGTGTCCTTTTCGTGTAAACCAAAGTTTAATTTCTTCTTCGTCTTCTCCTAACATGTCGTCGAAGATGACCAGATGTGTTTGACTCAAGTCAGACACGATCCCATCGTCTTCGCGAGGGATGCCTTCTACAAACGAAATGGCTTCTCCTTGACTTTCTTTCAATAACGTGTAAGACGGTTGCCACTCTTTGTAACACCACACGATGCGTTGAGGTGGTCGATCGAACAAATGAGATTTGTGTTCGATCAAACGTTTGACAAATTCGGTTTTGCCTGAACCACTCGGTCCAGCAATCAACATCTTAAAGGGATGGCGCAGATACAAAGCGTCCCAACTTTGACGATCTAACTTTTCGTCAATCACTTTGACCACAGAGGAAGTAGAAGAGGCAGACGAGGCAGAAGAAGATGTAGCCATGACTGAGGTAGGAAGATTTTTGAGAAGAAGACAAAAGACCCAAGACATTTTATACGTTTCATACACGTTTATTTTTTTTTTTTTGTAAAACAAAACAACCAACACAACAAACAAAAACATTTTTTTTACAAGTCATGAAGGACAAAAATGCAGACCGCAAAAATGGTCAGGTACAAGATTAAGGCTACCACTAAAAGAATTAAATTTCTGTACAAACAAGTCAATGTACAACATTCTGGTGTCCTAGGAATGGAAGGCCCAGGCACTGGTGGTGGCAATCTTCTGTTCGTCTTTGTTTTGGAAGAATGAAATGTCTCTGACGGTAAGGAGGGTGTGTGTTCCTCAGGGGATTGTATTTGGACGACAACGACTGTGTGGTCTTTCTCTGCTGTGTCAGGTTCTTCTTCCAGGATTGTTTCTAAGGTCATTTTTGACTAAGGTTCCCATTTCACTTTTGGAAACTTAGTGGTGACGTGCCAGATCTTTGGCAAATTGAGCCACTTCTTGTAGCCAAACATCGAAACCCATTTTTCTCCAGTCACGTACATCTTTCCAATTGTAAAGTTGTTGGTGTAACTCACTAGCAATACACATTTCTTGAAACGTATGAAGGGTGGATAAAGTTTGACTGATGTCTTCTTCACACGGAGGTGCCCCACTTGTCTTCATCACCACTTTCAACACTTTGAGTACAATTTGTCTTTCGTGTACCGATAAAGCATGAATGGTCATGTTTTTGTTTTTTTGATGGCTCATCAAAATAGTCCAAAACAACCACGGGTCCTCCAAAATAATCCAAGACAAACACTGTTCCTCAAAAATACTACACAACGAATGTCCTGGAAAACGAAATTCAAGAAAGACAGTCACTAAGACACACACCACATAGCGTCCAAAATTTAATGGAAACAGTTCTTGTATCAAGTCTTTATAATCCTCTAAGGTCTGAACACGATCGTTGACTTCCTTCCACGGAATACGTTTCACAAGTGAAGACCACAGTCCTGACATGGTGAGACTTTATAGGGTGAGATTCCTAAGGTGGGTATCTTTGGTGGTGGGTTTTTATATCCAGGTTCCCAAGGTTGGTATCTTTTGTGATAGTCTTCTCCAAGGTGCCAGCATATAATCTTCCCAGAATCAGTCTTCTCATACTTTGGAAGTAAGCATAGTTTACAGATCGAGGAATGACGTTGAGTTTGCGTTTCACTTGTAACTTGACAAACTCTTTGTAAATCCGTTCTCGCAGCTCCAAAGGCAAACCACGAATGTGTTCTGGTAAAGTTTCCGACTTGGAAAGAAGTAACTCTCTTTTGTTTTCTTCACGATAGCTGTGATAGTTTCTCTTCAGAATCAGACTTCTGATACGGTGGAAGTCGCGGTAGTGCGCAAATCGAGGAATGAATCTGAGTTTGCGTTTCACTTGGATCTGGACAAACTCTCCGTAAATACGTTCTTCAAAGGCAAGTCACGAATGCGCTCTTCTAAACTAGTCTTCTTGGTGACAAAATACTCACACTTTAGCCAAATGGAATCGGTGGGTAAAGGATATCTAAGATAATCAGTGAGAAGAACCGTACTACACGTCAGTCGACGTAAAGACGTTTCGTCTCGAGGTGACACTTCTAGTAAAAGTTTTTCGTATTCTTGTCTGTTGGTCACATTTTTTTCCTTCACTTCGTTCCATCGAATTCTATGGATCACTGACACATTGTACGTGGTGCCCTCCAAACTCTTAAAGTGGTCTTCTAGTCCTTCATGAATGTCTGACCATTTGAATATCTTGACACTAATCAGTATTTTTATAACATTCAGATACCAATGGTTAAAACATGTATGTCGTAAAGGATGTAACTGTTCTTTACGTTTCACTTGTATCTGAATCCATTCTCTGTAAATGTGTTCTCTCAGCTCCAAAGGCCAAAGGTAAACAACGAATTTACCATTGAAAAGTATCATCCGACATGTTGTTACTTTTTCTTGGCATCTGGCTCATCGTACCCGTACTCTTCTAAGGCCACTAAAGGCAAGAACTGACAGTGCGGAGACCATCTGGCATGTTCAATGTAAGCCGAGTCGGTAGGCTCCCAAAAGTTAAGTCTCACACTGCAACTGAAACACTGAACTTGATCTATTTCTCCCAAGTAGATAAATCCAGATCTGGCTAAAGTATTGGGAGTAGGTCCTTTTAAATATTTAGGCCACTTGTCTTGGAACGTCTGGAGTCGCTTTTCAAACTTGGAATAACCAGGCAAAGCCACAGGTATCGTCAATTCTTTACTCCTGTAGGTATGACAATTAATAAAGAATAAAGGTCGTCCTGCATCGTTAGAGGGACGGTGAGGTACACGCACAGCATCGCTGATGTCAAAGCGTACGGAATCCGTCTCATCGTGTGAATCGCTGATGCCAAAGCGTACGGAATCCGTCTCCTCGCATGGCACTGCATCGCACTCTAAGTCGTGATGGTACTTGGAGTTCACACCACTAGATTTCTCCCTCGGTGGGTGGGTGGCATGAGTATTCTTATTCATCTTTGGTGGTACAGAGTATACTGATATGAATGGCTTTCAAATTTTTTACAAACTAATGAAACTCTGCTGAACAGAATTTGATCAAGTTTAACAGAAATCATCCTGGCAGTAAGATCTTTACAGCTTTTACGAATGATGTTAATCCACTTTCAAATATGGCCACCATTACTAAAAATAGAAAAGCCGCTTTTAGTAAAAAAAAAAGATAAACCTTTAAACAACTTCATCTCTAAAGCTGCTGAATAGAACTTGATCGATCGTAGCAAACAACATTGAGGCACGAAGCCTCATAAGTTGCTACAAATGATGTTGTTCCAACAATTGTTACTAAACATAGAAAAACGTAGAAACGACTTTTCAAATTTCGGTATTACCACCTTTTCAAGTTTGTACAAATGATGCAGATCTACCATCAAATATGGCTACCATTTCTCAAAATGAACCCTTTAAATGACTTCTCCAAAACTGATGAATAGAATTAAACCTAACTTGACTGAAAATATCCTGGCATGAGAGCATTAAAATTGATACAAATTATGTTGATCCGCCGTCAAATATGGCCGACGTAATTAAAAATAGAAAAACCTTTCAATGGCTTCTTCAAAAAACAAACACTCAACATGATCTATATATCTATATCTATGTTGATGCAGTCACACTTGACTATTAAACAACGGGTGGTACTCGGTCAAGAATATATAAAAATAAGGTAGCAGTAGGACAGACAGAAGAGTAATAATAGGAAAGGTAGAAATAAGTGAAAGAGTGTCACTCTACGTTTTAGTCCCTTCATATTCAAACCAATGCGGCTACCATGGCGGCGAAGATATAAATGATCCTCAACAGGCACAGCCCTGAGAATCACTGGGTATTGTAGCCGACGATTGCATTAGAGTGTGATGGTGGAAAGCTCCTGCTTGTGAAATACCAAGTCAGGATCTTCTGCAGCTGTTGCCGGTAATTTGTTCCATGCCACTATGGTGCGTGGAAAGAAGCTAAACTTGAAAGAGTTTGTCGCTGCTGACTTCTGTAAGAACGTCTTGGTGTGATTTGCCCTGGTTCGGCTAGATGAGTAGTTATATGAGCCACTTGGGGCATATACGGGAAATTAACAAGGAGAGGCACTTGGGGGCAGAAGTATTTTATAGGGACAGAATATAAACATAGACAAAGAAAAACACAAAACACCTATGGCAATGTTTTTATTTCCTTTCAGAGAGATGTGGGTAGCCCTGAAAAGGACCGTTTGTTTTCTTTTACTTTTTCCTCCCTGACCACCATTTCTTAAGGAAGACTTGGAGGTTAAACGTTTTCTTTGGTCGATCAGGGATTCAGTCGGGATGGCCCCTTTTCCTGAATTTCTCCTGGATCTTGATCCAATGAGCATTCAGGCAGTGGAAGTCTTCTTGTTTCTTCTCGTTCTCCTTTTCCTTTCGCTCCTTGGCCCAGGTTGCCTTTATCTTCACTACTTCCTCCTCCATCACTTTCCTGACAATGTTCTGAGCTAAGTTCAAGGCAGCTGCTTCCCTTCTCACATTGCTGAGGGGTGGTTAACACCAATCTATGCAGACCTCTATCTGCTGTAGAAAATACTTCACCCCTGCCATCAAATATAGTGCTTCCTTTAATGTCCCCACTAGACAGGGTTTAATCAAAGAGGGTACCTTCATCTTTATCGCTTCCTTCTCCATTACTTCATAGATAAGGTTTCTGGCTGTTTTCAGGGCTGACACTTGCCTTGTCACGCAGTGTAGGGTGGCTGGGTAACTCCACTAGATCTCTATCGTTTCTAACATGTATTCCACCTCCACCATCCAATCCCAGGCTTCCTGTAAATTCTCCACTACGCTTATTCTTAGTCAAATCGACGATGAATAATCCAACTAGTTAGTTAATGTAATTATAGACGTGTTCGACGAGTCCGCCATGTACGTCTTGTTAATGGTCGCAAAGCGCACTACTTAATTAGTCGTCAATGGGTTACTGAGCTGCAACCCATTTAACGTTTTAAGTACTGAAACGCCAAGATTGTACAAGGTCACATTCTGCCCAGTTAACTAAATCAGGTTGTCCCTAATACCAATTAAGTGTCAGCCACTTGTTTAATTATGACAATACTTCAAGTTTCAAAGTTATTTATTTATCGCGATTCATTCAGGTGAAAATTTTGCGTACATTGTGTACATGTTATTTTCAAAAAACAATACCAATCTTTGAGTAGAAATTAATCGTATCATTTTAGTATCACGAACATTTATAATTTCATAGTATTATTTTTAGACGGTGGTTCGAAATTGATCAAATGTTTACAAGAGTATAGCCGAAAGGGGTTTTCAAAATTTCAAAAGGAAAACCACATTCAGTCAGGCAATTTGATTATCAGCATCTGGTCCCCGGTACTTCTGCCTGGTGGTACTGCAAGTTGAGTACGGCTATGTACGCCTCCAGGTTCAACTCCGGGTCGTCTGTTTAGAGCTGCTGTGTCAGCCATCTTATCTGATCCCTTTCACTTCCTGTAGTGGTGGGATTCATTTTCAGCAAATTTGTTTCATAATCCTATCCCCGGCTGCATGGTGTCCCCACGTTCCGGTAGTTTCCGGTCCTGCGTGGTCTCTTGCCTGGGGGTGGGGTGGGGTGGTGGTGGCTCAGGAAATACCAATAAACCTCGCCTTCCTCTTCCATGGGTCGATTCCAAGCATACAGTTCGGTCTTGCTCTGCCGCTGTGCCCTCATGGTAGCTCGCGCTGTTACTGCATGCTGCTCCATATAGTCGGCATTCTGGCGGGGGAATAGGTTGCCCAACTGGTAAACGCACCACTTTATATACTTAAGCATGGACGTGAAGGAAAACATACCCCAAAAACACAAAGTCCTATGACACATAAAACACACTATTTTGCGCGGAAATAAAACAAGCATTTTTTAACATAGGAAGGGTAAGGGAGTGTTTATAGGCATACTCTATACAAACACACACCAAACATACATTTTTTTATAAGGGAAGGGGAATTTGTTGTTTTTAAAAAGACAGACACAAACATACACCCAATATACAATTTTTTGTAGACAAATACGATTTCTTTTCTTAGCAATTTGGGTTGGCCCTGAAAAAGACCGTTGTTTTTCAAGAGTGCCGTGAGATGCCTGCACTTCCCAGGTCTGGCCCCACAAGCGTCACATCTTCCACTCCATTTAGTATTCATCCAGGGATACATGGAGATAGGAAAGGCTGGAGGGGGTTGGGTGGCTTCACTGTCCCATACCTCAGTTGTTGGAACAGCAAATTTCTGCCTCCTCTGCACCCTACGCCATTGTGGATGCTTCTGGGGATGCTGCTGCAGCTGATGTAGCTCAAGAGTCCAGTCCTCTGTCTGGGGGACAGTGAACACCTGCTGCGGCGGAGTCCTCACCATGGGCTTCACAGCACAGTTTGGTAACATCATCAGATGAGGCCGCAACGTTTCTGCTTCCCTCTTCTTGATCTCCTCCTTTGCCTTCTCCTCTTCCAGGGTAATGAGGACCAGTTATTTCATCAGGTGACGAACATGGTCCAGGCACACTTGAATCTGCATCATCTTTGCGCTTCTACGGCTACTCATTGTTGCTGTTCACAGTCAATGTGAGTGGCCCGACTGGTAAACGCACCAGAAATACAACCCCCCCCCCCAAGCACACAAACACAAAGTGCGCGGACCTAAAAGAAACACCTTTTTAATTTTTATTTTTAACATAGGAAGGGTAAGGGAGTGTTTATAGATATACTCTATACAAACACACGCCAAACATACATTTTTTTTAGAAGGGAAAGGGATTTTTTTTAAAAAGACATACACAAACATACACTCAATATACAAGCACACATTTTGTTTTGGGCAATCATGGAGTAATCTTTTCTAGAAATATAGGTGACTCTGAAAAGGACCGCTGGTTTTTTTTTTTTTTGGGGGGGGTGAGAAATTTAACTTCTGGTAGGATGGCCACGTTTCACCACAGGGGTCACGGCAGCACAGTGGCGCTTTCTTGTAAAGGAGAAGGCGAACTCCTCACAGTCCATTTTACAGGACACCTCCTTCTTCTTGTTGCAGATGCTGCAACAGTTGTTGTTGTAGCTGTTGTTGCCTTTGCTGCTGCTGATGTTGCTGCAGTCTTTGTCTCTCCTCCCATTCCTCTCTTTCCCTGATGATCTCTTCTCGCAGGACTTCTTCCACCAAGTCCTGGGCCATTTTCATGAAGATCATCATCTTCGTCTCTGTGTTCTTCTGAATCAGGTTATTTCTAACCGATGCATGTTCACCCTAGTTTCATTCAGTTTACTAATCTTTGCAGTCATGTTTAGTTGTTGACGAGTCAACGCGGGTGAACAGACTGCTTACTCACTTACTTAATTTAGATTATCCTCGTGTTTGGACATTCGGCCATATACGAGTTTTAATGGGTGCACCGCACCCTAATTAATTGCTCGTTAGGTGTGCTGCGGGTAGGAAACACACCTGCCGCTTTAATGTGTGCAAAGCACACTAATACACACCACTCCCTCGCTGCATGGTTTCCCCACTAGTGGGGTTCATTCAAGGCACGATATGGGAGGGTGTGTACAATTACTTCTACCTGTACATAGGATTAGAGCCACAATATTTACAGGTTACATGTACTTGAATGAATCTCTGGAGTGGAAGGCTTCACAAGCGTGACAAAGTACTGAAACGCCATGAACGTACATGATCAAATTCTGCCCAGTTAGCTAGGTCGAGCTGTCCCTAATACCAATTGTGTGTTAACCACATTTGTAATTAGAGTCAATCTACAAGGTTTAATACAATTGTCCTATTCTGTAACAATTTTAGAAATTTAGTGTACATGATGTACTTTCAATTTCCCAAAACTGCGTCAAAACACAATAGCGAGTTAAAGTAACTCGTACGTATTTTGGTGATCATAATTTGGTGTACATTATAGCAAATATTTTTGACCGGTGTTCGAATGGATTAATTTGATCTTTTTTGAAAAAGAAGTTAAATCAAAATGGGTTTTCTAGCCGAAGTGAAAACCCTTAGGCATTTGAATCAATTCTTTTTTAGCCCTTAAAAGGACTGAGGATCATCCTCTATTGGCTGCACTACGAACTACTTCAGCCAGCTAGGCGGCTGGAATTTACGTCTGTCCCGGTCCCTGTTCACTGGTGGGTTGACGATGTCTGCAACATCGTACGAGCTCAGTGGCGTCCACAGTGTAATGGGCTTATTTGGCAAATGGTGTGCATAAATCATATCGTTGTAGATCAGAGTCGCTAGGGAGTTTGGACATCTTTCATATTTGTCCCCCAGCTTCCGAATATTCTCGTCTGCCTGTCTGGTGCCTTCCCTCTTGTCTTGGGGTAAGTTGCCCTCCATCAGCATCTTATATGATGTTAAGACTGTAGTCTTCTATATGCCGCCTAGCCTTGTCCGCATCACCCAGGAGTTTTTCTGGTCTCATCTTTGATGCTTGATCAACGAGGTATTCCTCTGCTTCCCATTTAAGTTTTTCCTTTGTCTGCTTTCCTCGTACAAATTTGGGATCTTCTCCGGTTGTTGCTTTGTTGCTGGTGGAGGAGGTTGCATCCTGGCTTCCGCCGCCTGTTGTTGTTGTTGTTGTTTATTCTGTTACTGTTTTTTGGGGTCATTGATGGCGCTGAGGATGTAGGTTGGCTCCTCATTACAACCCCCTGCTGCTTGGTGTTTGCAGCAACTGTGTTTCCTTCCTTTCTTCCTCTTCGTTCTTCTTCCTTTCTCTCCTCCTCCCTTCCCTGACTTGCCCCTTGCTGAACTAATATGGATGTTTTTGGCAGTGGAGTTTGCGTCCTAGCCTCGGGCAATTTCGAGGCTAGGAGTGGCGTTGTTATTGGAGGTGGAGATACTGCTGGCCTGGGTTCCACGGGGGGGGGGACGCTCGGTATTGGCTGCGTCTGCGTAGATTGCTGCTTCTGTCGATCCTGCGGTTTTCCTCCCTGTCCCGGTCTTCTTGGTGGGCTACTTCTATTGCTTCTGTAGTTGCAATCCTCCTACCATATAAGCAGAAGGGTGGTCCTTCTTGCTTGGGCCTTTAGGCTCCACCCTGATGCAATACTAAGGCCTAAACCTTGTATTGCATTCAGGGCCTAAGACAGTATCATGACTTCTATCTCTAGTTGTAGTACTGCTACATGTTGCTTGTTGCTCTGTCTAACTGAGAATCGTGAACCGACTCCTTACTTACTTTTCTTTAAATTATACTCGTGTGCGGCCATTCGGCGATGTACGAGTTGTTAGTTTGCACACCGTGCAATCTTTAATTTATCGTCAAATGAGTGGGAAGCACCCATTTGCCGCTTTATTGTGTGCACCGCACACTTGTTAGTTAATCATGTCTGGAAGTGGGAAAGGCGGGAAAGAGCTGCCGATGGCGCCTCGACGTCTCAGGATTGCTCTAATGGTCCAGGGTTTTTTAATTTTCCAAATCAAGAAAAATCGTCGTCTTGTACCTTATCTATGAATTTTGAATATAAACTCGGGATTTGTGGCTGTGGATTTGGGTTACTTAGAGAGTGTTAAAGATTTGTTATGTTATAGATAGATGTCCGCTTCAATCCAAGGGGTTGATATCCTATGTATAGTAAGCATATGCACCGACACTTGATTTCTGTTTACTGATGTGGGGGTGATTCCAGGAGTAGTTACCACATTGTGTGGTAGGGCTCCGGTGGTCTGGACTTGATACCACCTTATAGAACCGACTGATGATGATGATGATGATTTAATTTGAGACGTGTGCGATCATTCGATCATGTACGTCTATATACCACCTAGTGCGTGCAAAGCACGCACTAGGGGGTTAGGGTGTGTGAAAAGCACACTAAGGTTATGGACAGGTGTGTTGTCAGATTGCAACACACCTGACACGTTACAACGTATAGAACGCTATTTTATACACCCCTCCATCGCTGCATGGTTTCCCCACAATTAAGGGGGTTCATTGAAGTCCCGATATTGGAGGATGTGTATAATTTACTTTAATTTATACCTGTGCATAGGAATAGAACCACAAAGTGTACAGGTATACAGGTGTGCGCGAAGCGCACTATATTAATTTATTGTTTTGTTGATGTCTGGAGTGGCAGGCAGCACGAGCTAGGCAATGGGGGCGCGAAGCAATACGGAGATTCTGATACGCCATGAACGTACATGATCAAAATCTGCCCAGTTAACTAAGTCGGGCTGTCCCTATTATCAATTGTGTGTTACCCACATATTGTAATTACGGTCACATTTACTCAGTTTTATCAAGTTTCCTTATCAATTTTGAAATTTAGTGTACAAAATGTACATATATTTTCCGAAAACAATGAATAAATTTCGGTTTTAATAATCCATTGAATTTTTGTGATCTTAATCAGATAATATAAAGTTATCATTTGACTCGGTGGTAAGTGATCATATTTGTATTGAGATTTAGTTATATTCGAAAAGGTTTTCGAGCCAAAATGAAAACCAGTAGGCAATTCGGCCCGTCCATTAAATGGACTATTCGAAATCTTCCGGCGGTATCAGGTATGGCATCAATTCTTCAGGTGGCTCGAATTTCCTTCTATTTCTGTTCTTGCCAGGATCAATCAAATCTGCCACCACTAGCTGGTATAATGGTGCCCAGATTTTTACAGTAGGTTCCGGCAGCTTAAATAGATCAATGGTGCAGTTTATCATCAGGATGGTTAGATGAATAGGACATTATTGAAATCTTTTCCCCATATGTCTGATGTTTTCCTTTGCTTGTTTGATTTTAGCCGTCATTTTTTCCGGAATTTTCTCTCCTTTTGTAAGTTTCTTCGCAGCATCTAATACTATGTTGAAGTCGTTGTAACAACTTGTGGCTGTTTGGCCTGATGAATCATCCACAAGATTGTCTGCCCCCTGGTGGGTGTATTGTTGAAGGAGCCAATGGTCAGCATCATGGATGAGATCTTTTTCCCTCTTGGCTCTTTTTCGTGTGCCGATCCACCTTTCTTGTGGTTGAGATTGATGTTTCGGGTGTTGTTGTTGTTGTTGTTGTTGTTGTTGTTGATGTCCTTTTTTCTTTTTCTTTTTCCCTAATCTGGGGTACCGGTTTTGGAGTGGAAGTGGAAGCAATGCTTGGTTCTGATGTTTTCCCATTTTTCGCCTTTTGAGGGATTTCCTTTAGGGCCTCTTTCTGTATTTGTTTTCCCCTACTAATTTCCTCCTTTTCCTGCCTCGCCCCTTTCTGCGGACTGCTTGCCGCAGCTGGCATAGGAATTTCATTCCTAACTTCGACCGTTGGAGTTGGAATGTCTGATGTTGTTGTTGCTGTTGTTGTTCTCATAGTAGGTGTCGGTGTTTCTTATATAGCCGTCCTAGGTTCCACGGGAGGAGCAGTTGGCATTGACTGTCTCTGATGTGTGGTAGGCGTCAGCCTAAAATTCCCTCACTGTGGTTGTTGTCGTCCTTCCTGTCCTGGTCTTCTATAAGGGCTTCTTCTTGCTATTTCTATTTTTTCTTCTTCCCATATCAGGAGAAGAGTAGTTCTCTTCTTCTGAGCTCTAAGACTCAATCCTGAGGCAACTGAAAGACCGATGCCTTTCAGTGCACTCAGGGCTTTAGCGAGAATAATTTGCTCCATCTCTAGCGATATTTCTATGACTTCTTACTTCTATGTTCGCCGTAGACTTAGAACCGACTGCTTACTTAATTTAAATTATACTCGTGTGCGGCCATTAGGCCATGTACGAGTTGTTTGTTTGCACACCGTGCAATGTTTAATGTATCGCTTTATTGTGTGCACCGCACACTTATCAGTTACTCATGTCCGGGGGCGGAGAAGGTGGGAAAGAGCTGTAGATGGCGCCTTGACGTTCCAGGATGGCTCCAACTGGTCCAGGGTTAAAATTTTTGTGTTTATTTTGCCAAATCAAGAAAGATTGTCGTCTTGCACCTTATCTATGAATTTTAAAATTTTGAATATAAGCTCGGCATTTGTGGCTATAAGTTTTTCATTAGTTAGAGTGGGTGAAGATTTGTTAAGGTATAGATACATAGATGTCCGGTTCGATTCAAGGGGTTGATATATACTTATAGTAAGCACGTGCACCGACCCTTAATCTCTGTTAACTGATGTGGAGGTGATTCCAGAAGTAGTTACCACCTTGTGCGGTAGGGTCCTGGTGGTCTGGACTTGATACCACCTTATACACTTAATTGTTTGGGTCAGTTTGTTGGGTTTGGTAGGTTAATGTCACCTTGCGCGGCGGGGCCTGATGGTCTGGGTTTGGGACCACCTTATATATTCTAATTTTTAGTTGGATCTTATTAGTGTTTTATTCCATTGTGGCACATATGCTTACCATTTTCTACATCAGTTTTTTAGATTTTGCGGAGTTTGATTCATCAGTTCCCGCATTTGAGCGGTGGGGGCCTAGTGGTCTGGGTTTAGGCCACTTTATATTTTTAATTTTGTTGAGGACCAGTTTACAGGGTCAAGTTTCATTATTTTGTTGTTCTATAGTTGCCACCTTGTGCGGCTGGGCCTGATGGTCTGGGCTTAGGACCACCTTATATTGTGCTAAAGTTTTGAGAGGTCAGGTTGTTCTATTTGTGTTCATTTAGATGCCACCTTGTAAATTCAGTCCATCGTTCAGTTTGACAGGGTAACGAAAATTCTTGGAAAATCGATTGTTGCTGTAAAGGTCTTTCATGAGCAAGTTGTGTGTATCCACCCAAAATATCAAACAACCCAGGACAAAAAGTGATGGCCAATATTTTGGCCTCCGAAAAATGCATTTTAAGACGATGAGCAATTTCATGGTACTCGATTAGGACAGTTTTCTTGGCTTTGTCCATTCCTTGCCAAAGTGGTCATTGAAAATAGCCGAAATGGTTTCCACCAAATGTTGAGCATTAAAATAATACCCCACAGGAATTCTCATGGTATAGCTAGTCATGGAAGGAGAATTG
Organism: Margaritifera margaritifera; assembly: GCA_029931535.1. Classification (NCBI taxonomy): domain Eukaryota; kingdom Metazoa; phylum Mollusca; class Bivalvia; order Unionida; family Margaritiferidae; genus Margaritifera; species Margaritifera margaritifera. The sequence goes on along the minus strand of JAQPZY010001655.1, from coordinate 6,517,649 downwards.
GTGTGTAATGATTTTTTTTTTTCGTAAATGCCAGGATCATATTTATCCAAGTGTTCCTGCACTTGCTCGTTCAGGATATCCACGATGAAAGTGTTTTGGCTTTCGTTGATACTGAGGGCTTGCGTAGGATGAATGATTTCTACCAAAGCCACTTCCCAATGAGTTTCGTGATCCAACTGTATGGACTGAGGTAATTTGGCAATGAAAGAACATAAGGTGTTGTTGCGAAACACATCCATAGAACTGTCACAGGGTAAGGTTAAATAAAATTGGTTATTCATAGTTCGAGGGTTCTGTTATCGGAGTCACTCGAGGTCAAAGGAGAATGATGTTCTAAATGTTCCAAAAGAGGGCTACTGTTGTTTTTGTGACTGGAAGAAGGATGACTGGCGTTGGCCGCACAGTTGTGGTTGTTGTTACTGTCCGTACTATATTTCAAGGAAGGGCTATGCAGAAGATAACCAATGCAACTGCTGAGTAAAATGGTCCACAATTGTTTGTCTCCTTGTTGCAAACTCAAATTGGCAATGGCTGCTCCGATGACACAGTACACCACAAGGATTTGGCAGAAAAAGACGATTTTATTTTTAGGCACACGTTCTCCGCATCACACCCACAAAGGTTGTTTTTGTAATTCTTGAAGAGATGAACTCCATGAAGAAGAGGTAGCTGCTGTGTTGAACGGCATGTTGGTTACTTCTTCTTGTTATAGTCAATGACTTGGGAAGCGGCAATCCAAGAATCAAAACTAGGGGGATATCCTTTCCAAGGCATTTTCACTTCTCCCACTCGACGTTTGCCGATTTTACGTGTTCTTCAATCGAGAATGCTTTCGATATCGTACAAGTCGTCTTCTTGTTTGGTCACTCGTTATAACTCAGGCAAGTAAAAGGTTCCTTTTAACACTTCTCCGTGCATGTCTTCCAATTTATAGACAGGAGGATCACGTCCACGAACATTGTCTAGTGACACGAAACAATTCGGTGGTCCAGTTAGGCAAATAACCTTTGTCAAAAGTGCGTTTTGTTTTTCCAATACGAACCCAATCTCCCATCTTGAGCACCACTGCTTTCTTGTGTTTCAATCTTGGGCCTTCCAAACAATCGATCAAACACCCTCACTTCGTTTTCAGGGGTGACTTCTTCGGGGGCACATCTGATGCTACCATGATACGATTGATTGTAAGCTTTGACCAGACGTGGTAACACGTCGATGTACTTGAGAGTGTGTTGATGTGTAAAATATTTCCACATGCGTTCTTTCAAAATTCTTTGAAAACGTTCCACGACACTGGCTTTGGTTTCAGGATTTTTAGTAGTAAGAAAATGAATGTGGCGTTGTTTCAATTCTGTTTGAAAAGCTTGGTTCAAACATTCGGTGCCTTTGTCTGTTTGCTGTCGTAAAGGGTGACGACCACTTTGTTTCAACACCAGTTTTAAAGCGCGTACTAACTGCTTTTAGATGTCAAAGGAACGACCCAATCGGATTTGGAAAACACGTTAATGACACAAAACAAATATTTGTAATCACGATTGTACGCTGCCAAATGAGAGACATTGGCTAGATCTGCTTGCGATTGATGATCGATGCCAGCCACTTTGGTTTGACTTCTGGAGAATTTTCGTCGAATGTGTTTGTGTAACGTGCACGTCGATTGTTCTTGTAACTATTGTCGTATTTCTGGCAAACGTACACTTTTCAGTTTGCTTTTAGCTGCCCGATACAACTTTTGAACTCCTCCGTAACCAGCAGCATGTGCAGGATTGTAGTAAATGCTGGCTAAAAGTGTCTCCATGATTCAATGTCACTCCTCAATAAGTCACCTACTGTTTGATACTACTTTTGGAGTCATGGGGTATGTGAGGTTTGGTGATTTTCCAAATAGGTTTCCATTTCTTCATCAAATCAGGAATCAGGTTTGGCAGACATCATCACGAAGGGCGAAGAAGAAGAAGAAGAGGAAGAGGAGGAGGAGGAGGAAGAAGAAGAAGAAGAAGAGGAGGAGGAGCAGGAGGAAGAAGAAGAAGAAGAATTGTCTTAAGAGAGAGACACCGTCACTGCACTGCGTGGCTTTCGGGAGCACGTGCAGGTCCAGGCAGTAATACTTCTCTTTCATGCAGCAGGAGTTGTTTTCTTTTTCTTGGAAGATCTTTTTTTCTTGGGACTTTTATTTTTCTTGTGTGTGATGGTTGTATGTGACTGTCTTTTAGGGGATTTGGTTTTCCACTTCTTCTTCTTGGTCTTGGCTTGGGCATTAGGATTACATTTCAAAAGAGAACGAATAATGATACCTCCTAAAGAACCACTGCCACCAGGTTTCAAAATGATTCGTCTTTTAGTGTGTGGATCGATTCTTGGATCTGCCAGTTGTGACAACGCACTTTTATATTTTTCAAAAGAAACCGCTGGGTTTGATGGGGTATGTGAATGATGCCTTGAAGTAATTGACGTGCTGCCAAAGTAAACCATCGTAAAACTTCTTTGAGACTATCTTGTAACAAGCGGAGACGGACTTGTGCATTTTTTTTTTCGCGACTGATGCCATACAGGGAGCGAATCAATTTGGCAGGATGATGAGATTGAAAGGAAGTCAACTTGAAGTCTGTGGGAAAGAAATTATGTGGATGATCTTTTTATTATATTTTTTCAGAGAGTTTCCAAAGGGGACGTGTAAATGACAGGGCCTCCTTCTTGACACCAATGGCGAAACAAATTGGTACGAAATCTCAAATAATCGGGAGTGGTGGGCTTTAAATCAATGAGTAAATATGCATGAGGTGTTTGCGTGGCATCGTCGTACGCATAATTCAACCAAGGAGTTCCTAACTGTTTGGCTCACACTTGCACTTGAGATTTGTCTCTGGGACTTTTAAACAACACCACATAATGAGCACTGCGACTGATGGTACGATGGGCTTTACTTTGTTGAAATAAATATTGAGTAATGTAAATGACACTGGCATTACGATGATGTCCTGTTCGTGTAAACCAAAGTTTAATTTCTTCTTTGTCTTCTCCTAACATGTCATCGAAGATGACCAGATGTGTTTGACTCAAGTCAGACACGATCTCATTATCTTCGCGAGGAATGCATTCTACAAAGGAAATGGATTCTCCTTGACTTTCTTGGAGTAAGGTGTAAGACGATTGCCACTCTTTGTAACATCACACGATACGTTGAGGTGGACGATCAAACAAATGGGATTTGTGTTCGATCACACGTTTGACAAATTCGGTTTTGTCTGAACAACTGGGTCAAACTATCAGCATGTTAAAAGGATGGCGCAGATACAAAGCTTCCCAACTTTGACGATCTAACTTTTCGTCAATCACTTTGAGAACATAAGAGGAGGAAGAGGAGGAGGATGCAGCCATGACTGAGGTATGGAGAATTCTGAGATGAACATGAAAGACACAAGACATTTTGTACATTTCATACACATTTAATGTTTAAAACAAAAACATATTTACATGTCCAGAATTAAAACACGGAAACACATAAAGCAAAAATGAGTCCTTACATCAATGCGGCGCACACTAAAAGAACCAAAGCCGTATATAAACAAGTCAATGTACAACAATAGTCTCGATGGATGTGTGTCCCACGAAATCGACGTACACGCACTGGTGTTCTTGTCGAATCGAGTGTCTCTAATTTCTCTGGCGGATAGGTACTTTGTTCCTCAGGTGTTTCAATTTGTACGACGGTGTTTTCTTCCTCTGTGTCAGGTATTTCTTCTATCGCTGTTTCTAATGTCATTTTTGACTTTGGTTCTAAGTTCACTTATTCATTTTGTCTTGGATGATTAGTGACACGCAAGGTCTTTGGCATAGTGTGCCAGTTCTTGTGGCCAAGCATTGAAACCAAAACTTTTCCAGACGCGTACATCTTTCCAATCGTTAATTTGTTGGTGTAACCAACTAGTGATACGCACTTCTTGGTAAGTATGAAGTGTGGATAAAGTTTGACAAATATCTTCTTCACACGGAGGTACACAACTTGTTTTCATCACGATTCTGAACACTTTGAGCACAATTTGTCTTTCGTGCACTGATAAAGTGTGAATGGTCATGTCTTTGTTGCATGTACTGTTCATAAAAAAATTGTCCACCACGAATTTCCTGGGAAACGAAATCCAAGAAAAGTAGTCAATAACACACACACCACATAACGTCCAAACTTCAATGGAAATAGTTCAGTGGTCTGTAATCGTCTAAGGTCTGAACACTATCATTGACATGTTTCCAAGGAATTCTTTTGAAGACTAAAGACAACGGTAGTGGCATGGTTCGATTTTATGTTACTCCTTCACAGACACGTCTTTCTTTTTGATGAAATAGTCACACAATTGCCAAATGGAATCTGATGGTAAACAATATCCAAGACATTCAGTGATTACCTTACAACACCTCAGACGGCGTGAAGGCGTTTCGTCGTGATGTTACACTTTTTAAAAATGTTTTTGTATTCCTGTAAGTTTGTAACCTTTTCCTGGACTTCATTCCATCGAATTCTGCGTAACAGTGTCACATTGTAGGTTGTGCCATCCAAACCCTTAAAGGAAGTGCGTATTCCTTCATGAATGTCTGACCATTTTAATACTTTTAAACTAATCAATACTTTTATAGCATTTAGATACCAATAGTTAAAACGTCTATGTCGTAAACGATGTAATTGTGCTTTGCGTTTCACTTGAATCTGGACCAACTCTTTGTAAATGCGTTATCTCAGCTCAGGAGGCAAACGACGAATGCGCTACTCAAAAGTATCCGACATATTACATCTTTGGACCGACCAAAGGCAGGTAGTGACAGCGCAGAGACCATCTGGCATGTTCCAAGTAAGCCGAGTCTTTTTACTCCCATTCATGAAGTGTCACACCACAGCTGAAACACTGAACTTTATCTCTGTCTCGCGAAAATAAAACAAATCCAGCTCTGGCTAAAGCTTTGGGAGTAGATCCTTGCAGATATTTTGGCCATTTATCTTTGAACGTCTGGAATCGGCTTTCAAAGTCACAATAGCTGGGCAAAGCCACAGGCATCGTGTATTCTTTGCCAAAGTATGGATGGCATCCGCAGGTAGGTATACCTTTAGCATCACATTGACCAGTAAAGAAGAAAGGGTATCGTGCTGCATCGCTTTCGCTAGTGGGGCGTTAAGGCACACGAAAGGCATCGCTTTCGATGGTTCCAGAAGAGCGGTAAGGTCGTGCTGCATAGCTGATGTCAAAGCGTACGGCATCCGTCTCATCGCAAGGCACCGCATCGCACTCGATTTCGTGATCGAACTTGGAGTGCACAGTAGGTCCCTCACTTGGTGGCTGTGTCGAGTTCGTCAGTATCGGTATCCGTGTACTGGCCTCCACATTGAACTTGAAGTTCACAGTGAATTCCTCACTCGTTGGCTGTGTGGAATTAGTATTCATCTTCTTCTTGCTCGGTCAACGTTTGTAGTCACAATGAATTGTTGGTCTTGGAAGTTTTCCCTTTTTTATACTGGAGCTCAGCGTGTCCGTACGTCTATAAGTCGCACTCGTTTCTGGTAGACAACTTGACAGACTTTTTCTAAAGGGCGACTGATGATTTGATGATTTGGCAAACGTACAATTTTGTGGGGCTCCACTGTTTTCATGCGACATTTTTGATCTTGCCCAGAATGTAAAGCTTCTTACAAGGCATCAAAGTTGACTCGTTGACTTGCTCGATAATTCAGTGTCAATCCTTTTACTTTGCATTTGGTATGAAATTGGTTTTGTCGATCTCTGTATTGGTAACCGTAATTTTTTGGGCCACCGCTGGTAAAACTGATGATCGTCTCTTGTGGGTGCTCGTCCGTCCATACCCCTAAACGATCCCCTTCGATAGTGGGGTGTTGGCTACCAGGGCGATGGATGTCCATATAACTATCGGTGTCAAAGTACAGGACACAATCTCCCAACACTTCAAAGTCTCATCGTACAATTTTAAGCGAACATTGGCTGTCACTTAGGCTGCAATGATGACAATGAATTAAGTCGTCAGGGAGTACAAACTTTGGCTCTTCGTCGTAATTCACCAAGATCAAATTTTCACGGATGATTCTGACCTGTTACATGAGTTTTCCTTTGTCGTGTACCAGTTGAAAGTAGTGACTGGGATATGCCAATTATTCCGTCTTGGGCAATCTCGGACGTTGTGCCAGTTTTCCCCACAAACAATTCAACATGACTTTGGCAAACGATCTTCTTCCTTCGTTCTTCTCTACATCTTACAAAGTGATGCCTACTACAGAGCGGTACTGTTCTTTGAATTTGACCTGGTCTTCTGGCGTCCGTCACCAAGAGGGATAGCCGCTGGCTTTTTGTTTCAGTTTGAGAAATTCGTTGACGTAGTTTGAGAAAATCCCTGGATTCGAATCGTCGTCCTTTTGGTATTGTTCGGTGGTAGGAAAGTGCCAAATTTCGTAAACTTTTCACAAGCGGTATCCCCGATCCAGAGCCCGAAACAATTCGATACTCACCCACGTTCATGTCAGAGCGTGCTCTTCCTCCGTGTGGTCACAACGGTGATCTTGATTACATGTTCAGCACACGTACGGCATAAAGGAAACATCAGTTTTCCTTTGCAATGATGGGGTAAGACAGGATGGTACAAGTTGGTCGGGGGTAAGACTTTGCATTTGATCAATCCTTCGTATTGACGAATTTGTTGCACGTCAATGTGTTCTGTCATGATTTCAGGGTGTCCGGTAGGGAATCGAGCATATTTGCACACCGATGCATACAATGAACACACGTCGATGTATTTGATTTCTTCTCCTGAGATTCGTCTACGTCTTACAGCAAGCGTGTAGCATTAGTTCGTCCTCCAAACAAACTATCGCGTGGGTCCAAAGGTTCGATGTCTACCACGTCGTAACTTTCGGCAATACGTCTAAATTCTGGATCGGTTTTGAAACGTCAATCGTACTCGTGCTCCCACATTTCTACCACTTAGTATCCTTGACTTTCTAACTTTAGGCGTCGTTGGTATGTGTGTTCGTACAACTCTTCCATGGTGACCCATGTTAAAGGATCTTTTAGGTCTTGTTGAGGCAAACAGGTATGGCATCCGTAAGATAAGCATCCCTGAAATTCGTACACCGTCTGTCGGTTTTCTAAATCCCAGCCATCCACAGAAAGACTTCCAATTTTCTTTTCTCCCACGTTTCTTGCATGTTGTATCCATTTGTTTTCCTTTTCACACAAGTAATGCAACCAACGCAAAGCTTTGGCAGAATATTGACGGATGACCGAGAGATAAGTGTTAGGGGATATGATGCCTTGCTGGTTCTCGGGCATGAACTTTTTTCGCTACACTAATCCACACACTTTGGTCAGGGTACAAGCTTCCTTCAAAGGATCGACTTCTCCGTGATTTAGAAATAATTGTCGAAACTTTCCACAGCAACGGTGTAAAATGTCCACATCGGATCGATAAGACTTGAGCAGTTCTTCTTGAAAGTCAAACAGGTCTGAAGCATGAGCGTGGTACCAAGCATGGAAGGCTTCTCGGTGTTCGGTGTGCATCCAATCAGGGTCGTAATAGTGAATGTCAGGCAAATGCAGGATCACAGTTTGTTGATTGGCTTCGGTATTGAAAAAGTGGGGAAAATACCCTTTGGCAATTTCTGTCATTCCAAACATTTTAGGCATTCGACTCAAAGGCATGGCTAAATAATGTATGGAATCTTTGAATTGTACTTGTCCAACTTGCATGTAAATGAGTTTGGCTCCGTTCATGGTGATATGGGGGCATTCGGTACCTTGTTGTGCATAATATTTCAGAAGAATTATCCATCGTATACCGAGAAATTGTGAACCACGACTGTAGCATATCAATGACAGTCCCCGTAATGTTGAAAGTCCTCTTCGCTTCAAGTGTCGTCGGTAGGGTCTAAAATCCATTCGGCAAAATCAGCAAGAGTGCGGTGTCCTCGAAAGATTTTTTCACGTCCTCCTTGAATCTTACTACAATGGGGACAGTGAAAATAGATAGCTTCTTGTATGCACTTCACACAAGCCCGATGAGCGACGCAGAAATTAGGGATATGAATACCCGTCTCTTGCATACATTCGAAGTCAAAAAAGATAAAATCCCTTTGTGTCTTGTTCTTCTTGTGCTGATCACCCTTTAATTCTTTCTCAAGTTTGTTGTCATAGGTTTGAATGTAACATTGATGTTCAAAGTCTACGATTTGGTCACAAAACGGCATATTTTCTTTTCGGCACAAACGTGTGCCTTGGGGTTATTGGTTCGAATCAGCTGTCCACACGTGGAGCACAATCTCAATAAGTCACAAGCACTTTTCTGCTGGTGAACTTGCGTCATGCGATGTTGTTCGTAACACGCAGAAATGACAAAGGTTCGCTGGCAAGAAGAGCGATGAATGTGTTCTTCAGGAATGCATGGCTTGGAAGCTAAACAACCCCGGCATCTCTCTTCGCAATGAATGTGTTGGTCCCAATTACAAAATCCTTGGTCACATTGCTCGCAATAATAATTATATCCAAGAAATCCTGTGATACTAGTGATGGCATCGAAATGCTTTTGATGATGATACACATGAATATATTTGCCATCTTGCAAATTGGGTCCTCGAAACACCACAGTTCCGCGAACCACTTGAGAGTATCTTTTCAAGGTATACAGAGGAGCCAAGTCGTCTTGAAGGTGTTGCATTTCAGGAATGACATACACGGTCTCTTTCGATATGCCTGCTTGTTGTAACAAGAGTTCAGCTTCTTTTCGTTGTTGGCCTCTGTCTGATTTTCGAATTCTCTTCCATGCTCTTTTCCATTCTGCGGTGTCATTCTTGTCGGCATACTTTCCCCCCATGACGATGGCACGGGCTAAGCACATCTGGTCTTGGGAATTGTCGATTTGGACTTTGCGTCTTACACTACCTCTAGAAGGTGAAACGTGGATCATGTGAAGTGTGGCTTTTCCATCGGTGATGGTAAACTCGTCATTGGATTGTTGAACGTGTTCAATTTGGTCCATGATTTTAGACGGTGTTAATTCTGCCGGGGTAGTAAACTCGATCCAGACAGGAGACTTCAGAGTATCGTGATAAATTTAAAGTCTCAACCGATCGTCATCTTTCGCTTGGCATTGTCGTTTCAATGTTTCTAACAAGGAATCCCATAAATCGGTAATGAAATCCTCAATTTTCTCCGGTGGCACTACTTCAGACTTGAACTCTTTAAAGTTGACCGTGCAGGTGTAAGCCGTGGTTCTAAATTTTCTAGAAGTCTCTCGAATGTGATAGTGATTTCGGGAGCTACAGAACGACTTTCTTTTTTAGGGGTTCTAGACTCTCTTGGTCTTGTGGAGGTTGAAGGTGTTGTTTCAGGCTCACTCATATCCTCTTCGAAATCGCTGGCATGGACTTGGGGTAACACTTCAGCTAGCAGCATATGAGGTGGTACGGAAAGTCGTCTCCGTCATGGCCTCTAAGTTTCTACTTCTTCTGGTTTCTCACTGAAATTGCGAGATCGTTTCATCTTGATGTCAAACGTCGATTTGATTGAGTTTTTTCACAGTCTCTCTCCCTATATATAGAAGGAACTTCTTACCCTCAGAGTAACTATTCGTTATTCAACTTTGAAACTGCGAAGATGGAAGAGCAGTCGGAAAAGCTTACCCTTCTGGTCAGAGATTTAGCACAACAGATGGCTATGCTATCAGAAATTTAGAGAGAGAGTCCTTGGTAAGTATACCAATAAGACTACGGACTACTCCTCTCGAGATAAAAGTCAAGTTACTTGCTATATTGGCCAGGAGAAATCACATTGGACTCCAGAATGTCCACAACGTGAAAGATAAGGAAAGACAGGAGGAAGGAGAGACAGAAGCAAAGATGCCTGTTATCATTGTCAAGAAAAAGGACATTGGTCTTCAGAGTGTCCTAAGAAAGAAGAGAACAAGCAAGAGAAGGAGGAGGCAGATGGCTCTTCAGAAACAGAAGAAGAACCTATCCCCGTCATCAAGAAATGTAAGAAGTCAAGACAACTGGAAAACAGTGAAGAGGAACAGATGCCTGTGAAGAAATTCAAAAAAGAGACAGACAGTGAAAGAATAAAATGAACTTGAGTGATGCGCTATGAATGTTCATTGTAATTTTAAAAAGGGAATATAGCAAAAAGGAAGAAAAGTAAGTGTCTCTTGGTCTTGATTTGTTTTATAGAGAAACACACACGCACTCATACACAATCAGATGATGGGATTTAAGTTTTACTTGATTTGGCAATTTGATTTCTTTTCTAAGAAATGTGGGTGGTCCTGAAAAGGACCGTTGGGGTGTTTTGTTTTTTAAAAGCAAACTCAGATCAGATTAATCCATGGATATCATTTTTCAGTGAGACATGGATTTTATAGTGTCTGCGCAAATACATAGGACACTTTGTAGGTCTGCTCAACATAGATTTATTAACGGTAGCAGTTAAAACGGAGGTCTTTTAATGTGTTACCGAGTGAAAGTTTACCCTGTAAGTTATAACACGCTCTCTCTCTCTCTCTTATATTGTAGTTAGATATATACAGCGATATATATATATATATATATATATATATATATATATATATATATGAATATATATATATATATAGTTTCCCTACAAGTTATAACGCTCTCTCTCTCATATTGTAGTTAGATATATACAGCTATATATATATATATATATATATATATAGAGAGAGAGAGAGAGAGAGAGAGAGAGAGAGAGAGAGAGAGAGAGAAAGAGAGAGAGAGATAGAGAGAGAGATAGAGAGAGAGAGATAATTACATATATACACCAAACAGAGCGAAAAGTGCTATCCATGGATTCTACAGGAGAATGCTTGATTATATTATCAGAATGCTTAAATACGAATAAATAATATTATCGTACAGGTTCGAGAATTTGAATTCGTACTCTACGGAGATTCGAACCAGGATCCGCTGGTTACGGAACCCAACGCTTTGCCTGTAAGCACCAACCCCTATATCATCTCGAATATGCACACATCACCAAAAATGATGCTTCAAAGTTGATGGTAGAAGCATATATATATATATATATATATATATATATATATATATATATATATATATATATATATATATATATATATATATATATAAACATTTTCAATGTCACATTCACATATAAGGTTCTCTTATACGCTTCAGGTACAAGTGATAATGTAGATCACTACATTTATTCCTAATTCGTGCATGCAAGATGTTCAACGTTCTATCTATATTTCCATAATTTGACGGAACGCCTGTGGTCTTAATCTCAATGTCACTTTTAAATATTGTATAATTTGCTTCTTTCTTCCTTTATTCCAAATATGGACGGCAGAGATCAACAAATGAATTCCTACTTATTTTTAGACGAGGGTTTATTTCCACGAAGTTATTATTATTTCTAAGATTATACATGTATGATTCATCAACTACTGGCGGAAGTAGCTCATATAGATACGAGGGAGATGCACCATATACAATTTTATGAAAGTAGTAAAGCTTGTGAAATTTACACCGGTCTGCTAATGTAGTAAACCTGTCACCAGTCACAGTTTTTCCTGCCTCAAGCTGCAATTTTTCTAATTTGAGAGCCTCTTCAACTGTACAGCGATCCAAGACGACGTCGGCATATTCAAGTGAGGGTCGAATATAAGTGAAATACATTTTCTCAAGAGTTCTTACGATGATTAACTATTTAAATGTTATAAGCACATTGATCATTGTTGAAGCAAATGCAACAAGTTATTGATATGTTGTGCCCAATTGTCTTATGTACTAAAAGTTTCTCCAAGGTATTTTTGAATGTCAACGAATGTTAGGAGCTCATTTTTATAGTTTAGTTTAGTACAGACTGGTTTTAATTTGCGCAAAACTAGCAGGGCTTTGGTTTTTGGTATGATTTAAGTCTACTAGTCATTGTTTTGACCAAATATAGATGGTACAAAAGTCTGTATTTAGCAGATATTATATTTCATATGTGTTTTTAAACGCATATAATAATTAGCTATTGTCTGTAAAGAGTCTTGTCGTGCTCAAAAGATCATCACTATGTCGTTGATTTAGACAATAAATAATAAGGGGCCTAATACAGATCCCTGCGGGACCTCTGCAAAAACGTACAGAGTAGTATATTCTGTTGTATTTACGAAGACAGTCTGAACCCAGCTGGTTAAATAATCTGTGTCCAAATTAACAAAAGGGATATAGATTCCGTAGCCTTATAATTTATGTATTAGTCCTTTGAGCCACACACGGTAAAATGCTTTAGAAATGTTACAGGAGACCACACACGTGTTCCTTTTTGCCAATGGATGTGCATATATTATGGTGTAAGTCTTTGAGCTGGAAAACCGTTGAGTTTGGCTGAAGAAATTCTGATTGATATGTTAAAAAGTAATTATTTGCGTGTAAGTGATTGTAAAACTGTTTAAAAACATAACACTTTGCCAAAACAACCTAGTAATGAGATAGGTCTCTCTTGACTACATACGTAGCAGCTTCTTTAATCGTCTGGTGGCTTAGTTATCTAGTCCACTAGCTTTGTATCTGGCCAAGATATGAATTACATCACAAATTTATTGTTCAATTATTACAAAATTAACCCGTTTTTCATGTGTTCTAGGTTGTATATCCGGTAAACTAATATTAGTATCATCAACATTTGATATTTGTGTAAAAAAGGAATTTAAGCAGTTATTTTTTCAGCATCAGAAAGGCAATTAAATTTTAAAACATCTGCATTGGTACACACACGTGGCGGAATTGTTTTCATGTTCCCTTTTACACACTTGGAAATAAGTTTCCAATAGTCTCTCCAGTTTGTTCCAAAATTATCAATTTCCTTATATTTTTCCAGTGGTAGAGATCGGTACCTTTTGGTGCTAACTTCCTGATGCAGTCACATTTCCTGCTTCTTAGACGTACTGTATTATCGAACAAATATTTATCCGCTGTTTTCAGAGTTACAGTCGGAAATGGACTACACTCTTCAGCTAATGTGATAATAAGTTGAAGTAAAGGTTTCCACGGCAATATATCTATCCCTATAGTTCTTTAGTTTAGTTGGCCAGTCGGTACCTGAAATAAAAGCGTTACATTTTTTAAATTCAGCCTTTTTGTAGCACAATATGTCTCGTTTATGGTAGGGTAGGAAGCAAACTGGTTGTGCAGCCGTGTAAGGATAAAGGTGGGTTTGTGATCACTTATTGTCTCCTTAACTGAATTAACTCCATAGTGTAAGACCTCAGTAGTCTGAGAAATTATTACAGGGTCTAGTAAAGTTGACAAATGGTCATACACTCTGGCCGGCTTAGTTATACTGTTTTGTTTAGGGTGTTAACATCTCTGAGGTTTGTATATTCAGCGTTGAGCAAGTTCTCATTAAAATTGCCCAAAATTATAATGTTATCAGGAATGTTTGACGCTGACGCTTTTATAAGTCTCAGTATGGTAATGATGCAGAGAGAGGAAGGTGAATTACAATTTTATAGATATTTCAAAACTTTAATAAATGGTTATATTGCTAAGTCTTCCAGCTCACACGCAAGTAAACTATACCATTGTTTAAAATATAGCTTATCTGAAATATAGACCCTGACACCCCATCAATGGCTATTTCAATCACATCTAATACGTTTATTACGGCCTTCGATCCTTAGCAAGACGTCATCAATACTGTTATCTTGGTGTGTCTCAGTTAGAGCAGTTATGTCAAAATCATATGTCGTACTAAATGAATAAATAATAAAGTATAGTCGTTAGTCGACATAAGTGAGTTAATAATTCGAGCTATTACTAAAAGACGAATCTGACGGAAACATTTGACTGGGATTTAACTCAGTATTCCTGCATAAGATATGAATATAGAACATCCATAACACATATTTGATACGAAAAATAACATCCGCATTGATATGCGAATAGTCTTTGGCACTAATTGTTTCATGCTTTTGGCAAAATCCTTGGATAGTTGATATGCTGGTATAAGTATATCATAACATGAAGAAGGTAGAAGGATAGTAAATATGAGCATAGATTTAACTCCATTCTTGTCCAATACAACAAGGAGATGCATGAACAAGATATCATTACGATTTTGCATTGTATTTCTAGGTGCGAATCTAGCTTTATTGAGGAAGAGTTCGATGTTTATTCTATGTATCACAATTGTGATAGTCTTTTAAATGGCGAGAGTTAATGTACGATAGAGATCGGACTTTTTCTCTTGCATTAACACTATTTTACAAAACGTCAAATTATACAAATACTGCACGCCACTGTTAGAAGGGAGGAAAAGAAGAAAAGGTTCAGGAGATGAAAGAGAATGAGGATGAAAATAAAACAACTGTATACATTTATAGAGGATATTATGTAGCTATTGGTTCTTTTGAATAACAAAAACATTTTGGCGCAGTTAGGAGCACAATTTAAAGCTTAAAATGAATATATATTTCTGCGAACGGAAAACAACTGAGTAAATAAATATTAAGGATATCTGATTTGGATACAGTTTTTTCCTGAGCCATGTGACCAGAATACTACTTCCGATTCAAACGATGACAGCAAGATAAAAAAAAAATAATAATTGAAATTAAGAAAGAACAATGTGGCTTTGTAGAAGATAAAGATGCAAGAAATGGAACATTTGCTTTCCGAAAGAGCATTTGAAGTGCAGCAAGACCTTTACATATGTTTCATTGACTACACAGCAAAACCTTTACATATGTTTCATTGACTACACAAAGGCGTTTGACAAGACTCAGCACGAACCAATTTTCAATATGCTAGACAACTTAGACATCGATGGAAAAGATCTCAGAGTCATACAAAATTTGTACTGGGTACAAACTGCAGCCAATCTCCAAGGCAGATTGAGTGCTTTTGCTAGCATAACAAGAGGCGTCAAGCAAAGGTGAGTATTTTCACCTGACCTTTTCAACTTATGCAGCTAGAAGATCGTGCGACATATCAAGGAAATGCAAGCATTATCATTGGTGGCACAACATTAACAACCTACAATATGCAGACAACACTGTCTCAAGTACATATTTTGAGGAAAACTTGCAATGCAAGAGATCCAGAACAAAGTGGTAAAGGAAACCGAAAACAGAGGACTAATCATCAACTGTAGAAAGACGGAGTGTGTCGTCATAAGAAGGGAGAAAACTGTCCGAAACTGCACACTTAGTATCAGCAATACAATTGTGAAGCATGTACAAAAGTTCAACTACAAAGGGAAACTGAATAACATCAGACGGAAGATGCCATCATGAAATTAAGCAAAGAACTGCAATAGCAACGATTACTTTCAAAAAAAACAAACCCCAATATAAACCATCCAACCAAACAAACAAACAAACAAACAAACAAGCAAACAAACAAAAAAAAAAAAAAAAGAAAAAAAAAAAAAGAACACATTAAACAACAGGAAACTAGCCACGAAAACAAGAATGAGAGACTTGCAATGCTTTGCACTTCCGATTTTAATACGATTTTAGTGCTGGACTAACTCGCCACTGGAAACACATACCGAAGTGGTAGAAATGTGGTTCCTGAGAAGGATTTTAAAGAGTTCTTGAACAGATCACACAGCTAATAAAGAGATTCTTTTGGAAGCTGAAAAAAACAAAACAAAAAAACAAACACTTTTGTCATAATATCAAGAAAAGGCCAATGCAGTTCTAGGGGCGCGTACTGAGGAAAGAAGAACTCGAGAACATCATCGTTGCAGGAAAAATAGCGATGAAGAAAGCAGTGGGAGACCGAGAGAAACCTTGAAACCTTTGCGACCAGCTTAAGCAAGACGATTAACATCAAACCAAAGGAAGTGACGGGCGCTACTAGAAACCGAGACTAGTATTAAACCATGATCACCAACGTCCTGAAAGGATATGGCACCTGAATGATGACGACCATGAGCAAGCTTATTAGTTCAGTTAAGGATTATCTTTCCATGTCATGATCAAGGTTAATAGATCAGTCACCTACACGATTAATTGGTGTGTACCTCTCACGATAGTACAACGTAAAGGGGTCTGTGTGTAATGCAAATAATACTGACTCTGTAACGGTTGCAGCTCAGTATCCTAAACACTGATGCATGTATGGTCATGCAATGTCATGTGTGCATTCGCACTTTTCACTTATCTTAACACCCATAAAAGGTAAATTGTGGTTGTAATGACCTACGTATATTACTAAACTCGCTATGCCAAGTTTTGGATTACAGGCGAAACAGGCAAGACATTATTCAACCTAATTTCTTGTTGGTTTATTCTTAATACAAACATTTACATTAGTATCCAATTATAAGCGTTAAAGAAAACAAAAATATTTCATTTGGTTTGACTCTATGTTTCATGCAATATTTCACTAGCGTCCTCTTTCGTACTTTTTTAAAGCACTAATTCTATTCTCGGATCTCGTTCTTGTTTGTGTGTGTGTGTGTGTGTGTGTGTGAATGTTGTACGCTCGTATCATCGGCGCTATTCCTAAATTTTGACATTGGAAAAATGGACACATGAACAAAACGAATGGCAAATGACTTTGTAGTCTAATCATTTGCGTATATATACACCGTGCATTTCAGTTTGGTATAATCGACTTTATTGTCCGAGAGAGATCGTACGCATATTCATTTATTTGTATTATTTATTTATATTTTAACGGTACTTTCAAGATATTATTGGGTATATTATGCTGAGTAAATGGGAGTAAAGTGCTTTTTCCAAGGACAGACCAAGGCAGCCGACCCGGGCTGGCCTGGTTGAGCATAGAATCGGAGATTTGGATTACAGAGTCGGAAGCTCTACCAATTTTTTCTACCGTGTCTCCCTTGACCTAGGGCATATTGCGCCAGGTTGCCAGGAAAATGCTAGAGGTTTTTTTTTTTTTTTTTTTTTTTTTTTTTTGATTGGTTGCATGCACGTTACGTATATTAATATATTAATCTCTATTTTGAATGTATTTATGCACCTTGAAAAAAGAATCAAGACAAAGAAAAAAAAAAAGGTCATAAAGTTATTTGGTGAAGTTTTGGTATAAATTCCCAGTATGCCAGTCTTTATAGATGCACAATTTAATTTGTATGCACAACACAAATACAGATGTATACGAGGAAAGGTTTAATATATGCATTGTAAGAAATTAAAGGTTACATGAGTATATGCATTCTCTCTCTCGATTCAACAATTCAACTACATCAAAAATGTATAACTACAATAACATAAATACTTAAACAAATAAAATATTTGGCTCTCTCTGTGGGGGCTACTCATGGGCTAGAATCTGAATGAAACACTATGCGAGACTATGATGATTCCCGATTGGTGCTAGGCTGATCCCAGCATTAGAGTGTATTCTGGGCTGATTCCAGCTCAAGTAACATCTGTGCTAGGCTGATCCCAGCATTTGAGTGTATTCTAGGCTGATCCCAGATTAAGTGGGCTAGTAGACTGTGCTAGGCTGATCCCAGCTCAAGTAACATCTGTGCTAGGCTGATCCCAGCATTTGAGTGTATTCTAGGCTGATCCCAGATTAAGTGGGCTATGTGCTTAGTCATTCAGGTGTATTCTGGGCTGATCCCAGCTCTGGTAGAATCTGTACTAGGCTGATCCCAGCATTTAGTGTATTCTGGGCTGATGCCAGCATAAGTAGACTGCTAGGCTGATCCCAGCTCGAGTAACATTTGTGCTAGGCTGATCCCAGCATTCGAGTGTATTCTGGGCTGATCCCAGATTAAGTAGGCTATGTGCTAGGCCGATCCCAGCATAGTAGTGTATTGCTAGGCTGATCCCAGCATTCGAGTGTATTCTGGGCTGATCCCAGATTAAGTAGGCTATGTGCTAGGCTGATCCCAGCATAGTGTATTCTGGGCTGATCCCATCTTAAGTAAATCTAAGCTAGGCCGATCCCCGCATAGGAGTGTATTGTGGGTTGATCCCAGATTAGTGGAATAGAGCTAGGCTGATCCCAGCATGAAGAAAGTATTCTGATTTTTTTGTCTATTTAAACCTGTATGAGAAATGTATTAAACAGGCATGGCTTTTATGTTTTTAGTATAGCAGATGAGTATCCGATTGGGGGAAAATACACCCTAGCCCATGGCGGCCCCATGAGAAAATAATGAAGCAAAAGTAACGAAAATACAAGGGGCACACCCCACCCTGTAGGCACCAACGGTGGTGTCAGGGGTGGTGGCGGGCCAGCATAAATCTATAAGACTAGTTGGATGCCGAGACCGCGTGCTCGATGTCTGTACCTTGGAACGTCCAGAGAAGTGACCGATCCATGGTACTCTATATGATCATGTGATGCTACATCCAGACCATCTACTTTGGTTGGCCATTTGAATTCAGCTGCCAAGGCTAACCAATAGGAAGGGTTCTGATCATGCACACCATATGTGATCCTCCAACAAACCCCATGTAGACAGTACGTGTAAGGGGCTAATAATAGCTTCTTGTACAAGTCCCAGTCTGCCTACCAATTTCAAGGTACATGTACAAACCCGCCTATACAAGTGTTAGCTTACGACTAAGCAATATAATCCTACATCACACCAGCCTGCCACACCACCAATACCTCCATTAATTGTCATTATCATGATAAAGCTCATTATAAGACTGGCAATATGTACATAAAATAAATCAAGAACATCCAGTTGTGCATAAACAAAAATTAAGTAATTATCATTTTATGCACAACACAAATACAGATGTATACGAGGAAAGGTTTAATATATGCATTGTAAGAAATTAAAGGTTACATGAGTATATGCATTCTCTCCCTCTCCCTCTCGATTCAACAATTCAACTACATCAAAAATGTATAACTACAATAACATAAATACTTAAACAAATAAAATATTTGGCTCTCTCTGTGGGGGCTACTCATGGGCTAGAATCTGAATGAAACACTATACGAGACTATGATGATTCCCAATTGGTGCTAGGCTGATCCCAGCATTAGAGTGTATTCTGGGCTGATCCCAGCATAAGTAGACTGTGCTAGGCTGATCCCAGCTCAAGTAACATCTGTGCTAGGCTCATCCCAGCATTTGAGTGTATTCTAGGCTGATCCCAGATTAAGTGGGCTATGTGCTTAGTCATTCAGATGTATTCTGGGCTGATCCCAGCTCTGGTAGAATCTGTACTAGGCTGATCCCAGCATTTAGTGTATTCTGGGCTGATGCCAGCATAAGTAGACTGCTAGGCTGATCCCAGCTCGAGTAACATTTGTGCTAGGCTGATCCCAGCATTCGGGTGTATTCTGGGCTGATCCCAGATTAAGTAGGCTATGTGCTAGGCCGATCCCAGCATAGTAGTGTATTGCTAGGCTGATCCCAGCATTCGAGTGTATTCTGGGCTGATCCCAGATTAAGTAGGCTATGTGCTAGGCTGATCCCAGCATAGTGTATTCTGGGCTGATCCCATCTTAAGTAAATCTAAGCTAGGCCGATCCCCGCATAGGAGTGTATTGTGGGTTGATCCCAGATTAGTGGAATAGAGCTAGGCTGATCCCAGCATGAAGAAAGTATTCTGATTTTTTTGTCTATTTAAACCTGTATGAGAAATGTATTAAACAGGCATGGCCTTTATGTTTTTAGTATAGCAGATGAGTATCTGATTGGGGGAAAATACCAAAATGAATTTGATATAAAAATATATCAAATGAGAGCCCCCAAGAGGATGAGAATATTTGTTTTAGTTTAGTCAAGTATGAACATAAATGAAATAAAAGTGCTGTACAAACTGTATGATTGCGGAGTATGCAGCGTTGTTTCGGTTCATACTTTACAAAATTAAAAAAAAAAAAGGTAAATTCTTAATTATTTCGGGGTTGGTAATGGAAATAACGATGTAAATGAAAATTGGTTTTGCTTTCTACATCAATTGCATATACAAATAATGGCACCTCTCTTGTTTCAAGTATAGTGTGCACATTGAAATCGCCGATGAGTATATTCAATACTAAGTGAAAAAGGGATGAATTAAAACAATATTTGACCTTTGTAAAATATTTTGATCGTTTCTTGTAGTAACAGATCCTGGTATTTTACAGGATTTATTCTGTACGGCATTGTTACATGTCAGCAGTGGTAAGTAAATATGTAGTATACATGGGTAGCATATAATTACACTTAAGTCTTTTATTTTCCTTAGAGTTTCCAATTGATACTATTCTCGTTGTATGTGATAATCGAGGTAAAAAAATGTTTTAAAAAACCCTAATTTAAAAACGATAACATAAAAGTGACACATGGGATTCGCAACTTCAGTATGCAAATAGTACTGAAATACTGTAATGATAAAACAATTTGAAGAAAAGAAAATATTGAGTTTTTAATCAAATTGGAATAAGGGCCTGTAAACGTGTGAATGCTAGAAATGTAATGGAGAATCGAATTTCTTGAGCAATCAGTATATATTTACCATGACTGAAAAACATATATACCTGCATATTGATTTCTTTACGCAAATATCACAATTTGTTTTTATGTCGTTACACCGTTTTGATTAGATCCACTCGAAAAAGTCCATCGTCACTATCCGTAATCACACAACATGCATACTGTTTCATATCACGCCTTTGATGCAAACACGTCTACAGAAGTTGCATAACTAAAGCTACATGACTGATTATTTTGTTTTATTCACGAGCAATATATTTCTAATTAAATTTGAGAACAAATTGATTGGCATAACTGTTAGGAAAAAATTAATATTTAGTTTAAATACATCGTTATTTTTGTATACTAGTAAAGTTGACAGTTAAAGCCAATCTCAAGCTTACCCAATATGAAACTAAGCTAGTGTAAAAACGCTCAGTGAAACTCACCATCCTTCTTGTATCTCGTATATTTTTTATATATCACAATAGCGGGTCGTGAAATACATCAAGAGCTACGTTGTATCAGTCTAGCGACCTATAAACAAACATTGAGTTTTACTCGATGTCACACTTGCAGCCCGTTGTCACACAACGTTTACTATATATTGCACTTACAACCCATTGTCGCACAACATTTACACGATATAACACTCGTGCGCCTTTGTCACACAACATTTACTCGATATCACACTTATGACCTGTTGTCACATAACATTTACTCGATATCATACATATGACCTGTTCTCAGACAACATTTACTTGATATCGCACTTACGACTTGTTGCCAGACAAAATTTACTTGATATCACACTTACGACCTGTTGTCACACAACATTTATTTACTCAATATCCCACTTATGACCTGTTGTCACACAACATTTACTCGATATCACACTTACAACCTGTTGTCAAACAACACTGACACGATATCACACTTGCGACCCGTTGCCACACAATATTTAACCGCCATCTCACTTATGACCTATTGTCACACAATATTTACACGATATCACACTTATGGCTCGTTGTAACACAACATTTACACCATATCACACTTATAGCCCGTTGTCACACAAGATATACACGATATCGCACTTGCGGCCCTTTGTCGCACAACATTTACTATATATCACACTTGTAGCAAGTGATCATGGACACACGTCATGGTGTGCCCGATATGACATTTGTAGTAAGTTACCTTGGATACACGCCATGGTCTACCTTATATCATACTTGTCGCTAGGTTCACACATCTAATATAACCCGCCAAATAGTAAGAAGACGTCTTGAGTATGTATAAACGTTTTACTTCAGATTACAAATTTTAATTTGTAATTTCAATTTTCAATTTTAAATGCCTTTCTTCAGCACAATGTTAGAATTATGACAACTGCAGGATTATCTTAACACTATTATTTCTATATACAAACTATAATTTCACATATATTGCAATACCCGGAATATGATTTCTGTGAAGTTTTCATGTAAGAATTTTCAGCCAGAGTCTTTACGTTTATATTTAAAGAGTTATGTTGTCGTTTACAGCTTTTGCATTCATGGAGTTTTCACTACAAATTTCTATATCTAGACAGGACATGTACGTTTGTTCCGTGTACGAGTTATTTGTCAGAACTGTAAATATGTTTCATTTATTATGGTTCTTATGTTTTTAAAGAAACAATTACATGTAGCATATACTTGTTTTATTATAAAGATGACAAATTATATGATATATACAATATTCTGACAAATGTTTTCTTAACTAAGAGTAACAATCTAAGCTTAGGAGACTTTCATTTCTCAAGATGAATAATAACATTGTTTTATTTCTCTCAAAAGTTTACATTTGTTACTACACCTTTTCCCTCTTCACGTGAAACGTACAATGGAATCTTCCCCTGTCCACGTCAAACGTACAGTGAAATCTGTCCCTGTTCACCTCAAATGTACAGTGAAATATTTTGTTCACACCAAATATACAATGAAATCTGTCCCTGTTTACATCAATCCGTTTATTTAGAAAAAAGAAGAGCTGACTACGTTTTAGCCATGTTCAGATGGATTCGCACTGGTCCTAAATTTGTCCACTACAATAAGATTTGGTTTTACTTTCTTTTTTTTTGTTTTGTTGTTTGTTTAATTTATTTTCCTCCGAGAGAAATGCTAGTTAACACCATGTAAATGACTAATTTTAAAGAGTAAACAAAAGCTAAATAATAAAATAAGAAACTATTGTTTGCATCACTAATGCTGGACAATATTTACACTGGACTACTCCTTATTTCGTACAACATTCAATATTGCTACTAAACGATATCGGAAATCAAGGGACGCTGTCATAGTAATAACACGGCAATTCTTAATGTGCAAGTCATAATGTAAGTATCTTTTTTTTCTCATCGTATATTGCACAACGTTTGGCCTGTTTGTTTTGTAGAAAAGATTATTTATCATGAAGCAGGGACAATGAAATTATAGCATTCAATTCGCAGCATACTTTCTGAGCTTTGCCCACTGTGCCTGCGACGTGGTAGATTGAAAGATGTTTCCAACAGCTCGCTATGTCTCCTTTGACGACGGAACAAACATACTTTCCTAAAATTACTTTATAGAAATTTAGTTGTCATTTATACAGGAGAGAAAAGAGACATTCACTGCCTAATATAATCAGTGGGAGTGAATATTTTCATTCGATCAATTAGGTGAGTCAGTCAGATGGGCTTTGCTGTTCACTTCTGACTTTGAGAAGAAAGAATATTTAAACTTGTACATAATTGGGCTGATTATGGTTGGTGTAACGTAGTGTGCTTTTGTGACCTCGGATGTACTCAGACATAAGATTTTCACGTGCCTCTTAAGGACAGGAAAATGAACATAATTTATGTCCTTAATAATTAATCATGGTTTCTTGTCTGCAAATGATTGCTAAAGAACTCGGGAAATATTTTGAACTCCGGGGCTTCACACTAGGACTCATACACTTTCGTGCATCGACATACTTTTACACACGGAAAATCGTGTATTACACATATGTTACACATATGAAATATATGTAAATTTGAAATATATTCTTTCAGTTTGTGTTTTACATTTTTCCGTTGAGATAATGACTTTTGTGAAGTCACAAACTTTTTGTAATATGCAAGTATGGACACCAGTAATTGCAAGTAGGGACATAGTCACGAATCCAACTTTTCCATTAGATTATGAAACATATCGATCATATTAATGTAAAGTTTATTTTAAAGCTTGCACGTTTTGATCCATCCCACTGCTCGTTTGACCAACTTCGTCATTTGTGAAAATATGGGTCAATGGGTCTGCGCCATTGGCCAAAGTCAACCTTGCACTATCAATCAAAAACATATAAACCTAATTTTATCTAAAAATACTATTTACTATATCACTGATCGCTAGATAATCCTGTATCATGTTTACCAATTTAAGCATAATACCAGCTTACATTAAACTTCTGCAGAACCTTTGAAATACATTCTCTCTTCTCGACAACTATTCTCAACAGGCAATGGGCCTTAAATATTAATAACGTTCTTCGTGCTCTATGTAGGGTAGTTGTAAACAAATAAAAGTTTAAATCGCTCTGCTACTGGCAAATTGTTCCTAGCAATTTGCTAAAGTCGGGTGGTGGTAGGTGGGTGAGTGAATCATATTTGCAAATCTAATTAAAATATGTCATATGCTAAAGTTTATAGTCCAGTAAAAATATGGATGTTTGTCACTACTATCTTAATAGTATAATCCTTTTAACAAGTTAGTTAATCCTTATAATCCTTATAATGAGTTTGTAGATTTGAATTCACTTGTACGTTTTGTTCTTGTTCTAGTTTTTTTTCTTTCTTTTTTTCTTCCTATTTTTAGGCGATCCGCGGTTTTTATCCATGTTATTATCTTATAACCAATAAACTAATTTTGCATAAGAAATAACCGTGCATGTTTCTGAAAGTTTTTTCTTCCCTTCATTTCATTAAGAAAACGTTATGAGAACTATTTATGAACAGTGTTGTGTTGCATTGGTTTGGCATTGATATATGTTACGGAATGATAATATAAAAAAAGTGCAAATAACGTTCTGAATTTTTGAAGACGTGTTAAACTTATTGCGAGAGGTTTTTTTTCCCCATTAACTTGACGTAGAGCGCCCAGCTTTACTTTTTACATGCGCTAGTCGTCTGGTCAACGATGCCAGTAGTGTGCGGAAAAGTCAAAATAAATTAAATGTTAAGAATTCTATTGAAAATAAAAGATTGTAATGGTTATGAATAAAAAATCAAACTTCAGTGACTGAATAAAATAATATGACTAGTATAATTAACCCTTTCCTCCTCTCTATTCGCCTCTTTGGATATAATGAAAGAATATGTTGCGATGCTAACATATGGCTTTTAAGTACCGTATTCACTCAGTATTATGCTGGCACTAATATTATGGATAGCTTATATATGTAGAGGACGAATTAAAAATTCTCTAACCAGTACGATAATATTATTTCTTCATATTAAAAAACAAAAAATGCACCTAATGTTCTCAAGCATTCTCCTGTAGTATCCAGGGATAGGACTTTCCGCTATGATTGGTGTATATTTGTAATTATATATAAAATGTATGTGTGTGCGTTTGTGATGGGTGTCTTTGTGTGTGTGTGTGTGAGAGAGAGAGAGAGAGATTGAGAGAAAGAGAGAGAGAGAGAGAGATTGAGAGAGAGA